>JBBBDQ010001583.1:625000-650670 GCA_037127315.1 Ascarosepion bandense
CAACGAACTGACTGGGATCCGTTGCGTGACTTCCTCTGTGACGTCCCTTGGAATGAAGTTTTCAAAAATGCGCCTCTGAGGTCTCCTCAGGGGTGAAAGCCGGCATCGAAGCTTTCATTCCAGCACGGAAACACCATGTAAAACCGCAGTCGTCTCCTTGATTCTCACCAGCATACTTAACCGCTATAGCCCACAGCAGTCACTTCTTGCGGTTGTACCAGAGCGACATGTCTTGTTGTAACAGATGTCTGTCTCTGCTTGTAATGAGTGCGAGTATGAACGCAAAGAATCTAAATTATAGCTTACTGACAGAATGAAACAATATATTGCCTCTCACAAGTTTGGTTCGAGAGTTTATTGGCGATTCTGCAAGTGTGTGCTGATCATTAACAAATCCTGAATCATCCTCAATCAATTTGAAGTCCTGACATTTACAACACATAAGGTTGAATGCTTTGCTCGGAAGTTCTCTTTCAACTCCACATTCGAATCAACTGGAGTACTCACACGTGATTACCTCCTAGAACGGAGGCTGTACTGAGTGATATGCGCATAATTCTGTCACTGGTTTTAGACATCATTTCCAAATTAGATTCCTATAAGGGAAGCAGGGTTGACGGGATCCTAGCCGTCGTCCTAAAGAAATGTGCTCCCGAGCTAGCTCCAGTTCTCTCCAAACTCTACAACAATTGTCTCCTTACTTCCGGCTGTTCAGCTTGTTAGAAGTCCTTCTCTGTCGTTCTTGTTTTTAAGAACTCTGGAGAACCTTCTGGTCTCTCAAATTATCAACCTATTAGTCTTTTACTGATTTTCGACAAAGTATTCAAAGTTCTAATCAATGCTGAAATGGTTATGCATCTTACTTATCGCGATCTATCGGACAAACAATATAACTTCCGTTTTGCAAGTTTTCCCGCTGATGTATTCACGGCCATCACTAGAATATGTATATCAAGCTCTTGATAATAACGACAAGGCTTAAGCTGCGACTCTGGATATCTCGAAGGCATTGATAAAGTTTTGGACACTGGAGCTCCAGGGTTACGTCATTACAGGACCGTTGTTTAATTTAATTCAATCGTTTCTATCAAATCGTGAAATGAAATTCGTTTTGAAGGGGATCGCTTCCAAATTCTTTCACACGAACGCGAGTGTCCCCCAAGGCTCTTTCCTAGGTTCTACACCTTTTTCCGATTTTCATCAATGATCTTCCTGATGTCACCAGTTCCCAAGTAGGTATTTTAGCAAATGGCACTACCATTAGCTCATGTCGAGAGTAAATTTGTCAGTGCTGATAAAGTAAATCTGGTTGCTGCCTTTGAAAAGGGTCTCTAATCAGTGGTTAACAAGGACATCTTGCACATTTTCAAATCTCACATTCATCCGTGCATTGAATACTGCTGTCCTATCTGGTCTAGTGCTCCTGCTAGTTATCTCGAGGTCCTTGACAAAATCCAAAGAAGGATCTGTAATGTAATCGATACTGACTTGACATTTCGATTACAGTTACTTTCTCCTTGACGTGACGTGGCTTCTCTCTGTCTTTTCTATAAATATTTTCATGCCAACTGATCTGACAAGATTTTTTCCTGGTACCCCGACTATATGAATTTAAGTATGCTACTAGATTAGCATGTCTTTGGCATCATCAGTCAAGGCTAAATACGTATTCTTTGCTGTGTGGTTACCCCCCCCCCCCCCACAAAAAAAAAAAAAATAAATTTACCCAACTTTGGATAATTTACCAACGTTTGAGAAGTGCTAGTCTCAGCAACACGCGAATAAATATTTTCACTTAATAAAAAAAGTAAATTAATATCAAAGATGTTTGAATTTTACAATGATTCAGGGCGAATTTTATAATTTTTCTTCTGGTTTTTAATGTAAGAAGACGCCTGGCCAGTATTTATTTTGGCAAATATTTGTTTATTATTTATAAATAATTAAATAAATAAATAAGATGTCTCTAACCTGTTTGAATTTTATGATGATTCAGAACGAATTTGATAAGTTTTCTTCTTATTTTTAAATGAAGAATCCTGGGCATCAGTGATGGTACAAGAGTTTCGTGCCCCGCCCCTGAATCTATGATACGGGGCGCTCCACTCTACTACATTCATAAAGTAATCAGAAATATTCAGATAAAATTCAACTTTTATTGTAATTTAATTATCTTAAATAAAGCAACAATGTTTTGCGAAAATGTTCAACATAAACTTCTGATTTTCTTGTTAAAAAGTTGAATAGTTTTAACACATTCAAAAAATAGTGATTTTTATAGAGAGTGTTTTTCCAGACTTAACATGAACAAAATAATTTGACTGATTTGGACAAAAAGACCTCTGAATGACGTTAAAATCTTTCAATAGTCACTTGTGTTTAGTTTAATTTGTGACGTATATAAATGTAGGTAGAAAAAAAAAGCAAATATTGATAAGATAGCGACGGTTACAAAGCACTGCCTGGGGTACCCTATCAGGCTTTGACTACCCCCGGTTGGTCAATATTTGATTGGTCAATACTGGCCAATATTTATTTTGTCAAATTTTTACTTTTCTCGCACACTTTATCTCCAGAAAAATCGCTCATACGAACACAAAAAAAATTATATTAAAAGGTTAATCGACCATTGCAATACCTTGTTCAGTCAATCAGTTAAGTGCCATACGTGATATACGCTTGGGCGATCATGTCTCGAAATGTGTATGTGGGTATATGTATAATAGTATTCGAAACACAAGTGAAAACTGTGAGATATATATTGAATGATACGAATTATAGCAAATAATACGTAATGAAAACGAGGCTCTTATTTAGTTACACACATATTTTTCAGTGTTCGAGTATAGATAAGTAAAGTTTTGAATGCTGATTTTCAAGGAAGGCTCTTTTCATTTATGTCAATAAATTGTTTGTTTTTTTTATCCGTATAAGACCTGCCACCAGAGTATTTTGAAAAGAGGCGGCCATTAAGTCAGCGAGTTGCGATTAGTTTATCGTTTCTCATAGCCAAATGATTTTCTGGTCGAACCAGGCACCAGGCCTCTCCTTAACGGTGAGCAGTACCGGATTTGCATATAGGTTAGTATGGGTTGCAGCGCAGGTTCCCCAAGACAGGAGGAGTCCCTGATACAACTAAATAAAGATATAAGAATTAAAGATTAAGATTTAATGGGGCCCCTTTGAAATAATTTGAAACAATTTATAATATTTGGGCCCCTTTAGTTGGAGTGGATTTTTTAAATTGCATTTGTTTTGTCTCATTCATTTAAGTGCCATACATGATACACGTTTGGTCTTTCAAGACATGACTGACCAGGCAGATTTTCCCGTGGTAAGTTGCCATTACTTTCTTGCAATTTAACTCATACCTGGAGGGAGAAGAGATGGATTAGTACCTTTCCTAAAGGTATTTGCGCGAAAGTGAATGCAACAAATTCAACCGAGATTCGAATTCTGCTCTCCGATTTTTCGTTCTGAGCCGATATCTACTGCACTACAACATTGCTCAACATTACACCTTGTTGAATTAAGTGATAAGTGCAAAATTGCTCAATATTGTACAAATTAGACGAAATAATCCAAAGCAAGATATTCAAATTAAGAAAATTGTCCGATTTTGAAAAAATATCTAATATATTTAATACTTTCTAATGATGAATTTTGTTCTAAAAAAGGTTAATTTAGGATTATTTGTTTGTAACTGCTCTTAAATTTTGTATGTAATTGTTTAATATTGTTCTGAATTTTGTTTTAAAAAAGGTTAATTTAACGTTATTTTGTTTTTATAACTGGTCTTAAATTTTGTATATAATTGTTTCTTAATAAATAAATGTTTTTTTTTTGTTTGTTTGAATATTAGAATTTCAGTTTAATACGGTCCCTTCATTCCAGATAGATTTCTGTAGGATGTAAAGTTCGGATAAAAAATATCATGAAATTGCTAATGATATAAATTGAATAATGTGTTTCAGAATCATAAAAAATTTTAGTTTTTAAGGGTTTCATGTTTTAAATAAAAAAAAAACATTATCTAATATATATATATATATATATATATATAGTGATGATCATCCACGTACTGTCTTAATATGTATAGAAAAGAATATTAATAAGAAGTTTTGAATTTAAAAATGTACTTTTTTTGAACAGTATTTGTTTATTTTTATTATATTTTATATTTCAGACCGCCCTCGGTCCTTCATCAGAAACAACTGATTTTTAAATTTGAATTAGAAACGTATTTCACGATAGCGTTCGAATATTTTTTTGTTTACATCACGTGGTGTGTTTTTTCACAACATGTGGCACGTCCGTAGAGAAAGTCTGTTTGTTTTAGATAAAAATTTCTTGGAATATCTGAAAAAATTTTTTTAGCTATTGAAATATTTGTAAAGATTCAACACACCTAAGTCTCTATTTAACCCTAGCTTGTGTGTATTTAATTTTAAAATCCAGTATGTTTCTTTCTTTCTGCGTGTGTATGTAGAACTAAAATTGGAGTCTATTAGTAAACATTTGCAACTTTCTCTACGGACGTGCCACATGTTGTGAAAAAACACACCACGTGATGTAAACAAAAAAATATTCGAACGCTATCGTGAAATACGTTTCTAATTCAAATTTAAAAATCAGTTGTTTCTGATGAAGGACCGAGGGCGGTCTGAAATATAAAATATAATAAAAATAAACAAATACTGTTCAAAAAAAGTACATTTTTAAATTCAAAACTTCTTATTAATATTCTTTCCTATATATATATATATATATATATATATATATATGTGTGTGTGTGTGTGTGTGTGTGTGTGTGTGTGTGTGTGTGTGTGTGTGTGTGTGTATTTACACGGGAGACGAACATACGTAATGAAAGGGGCCCCCAAATTCTATTAATCGATGGAACTTAAGGCCTAAATCTGGCTCTGGCGATGAGCCTGATACTTATTCTACATTCTGGCTTTTATATTGCGTTAAGCAATTTTATTTGTCGTTTTCTTAGATTTTTTTGTCTCTATTTCCTATGTAAAAATCATCTGTTATTTTATACACATCGTTATAAATTTTTTCTGTTCAGAAAAAAAAAACTGAATCATTCAAACTTTTATCATCCTCTCTATTATAATAAAGACCATAGTATATATATATATATATATATATATATATATATATATATATATAAAATAAATATGCATATTATCCAACATCTATGGCACGATTCGGAGTCGTGCCATAAACGTAGAATAGTGTATATATATATATATATATATATATATATATATATATATATATATAAGCATGCGGTGTAGATATAGAAGAATCCAAAGAAGTATCCTGTACATACAGTGGTAGGATAACTCCCTAAGAGAGCTCTAAATATATATGTATACATATAGAGCAAATATAAGAAACAATTTAGGCAGACACGTTATTTCATGGTAAATCGGATGTATAGGCCTATTTCAGGCGAACCATCATCAGCTTCCGTCTTTATTGTACAGAAGATTTTACATGAATGAAATTCACAAAGACCCCAAAAAATGCACGAACAGAGCTGCATTATATATAATACAGCTCTGTTCATACATTGAGCACTGTTTCATTAACGCCTGAATAATAATACTATACATATGTACACACATATGCATATTTATTAAATATATATATATATATATATTTCCCTACTGTCGTGCTCATGGAGAGAGAGAGAGAGAGAGAGAGAGAGAGAGAGAGAGAGAGAGAGAGAGAGAGAGAGAGAGAGAGAGAGAGACTAGCAAGGCAGCGTTGGCTCAGTTATTAAACTTTACTACCAGTTATGAGGATGTGCGTTGTGGTGCAGTGGATATCGACTCGAAACGAGAAATCGAGGAGCCGAGTTCGAATTCCAGCTGAATTCCTTTCATTCACTTACTCACAAATACCCTTAGGAAAGGTATTAATCCGTCTCTTCCTTCCAGTTAGGGGCTAAATAACAGGACAGATTGGGTTCTAAAGCCTTGGCTGGGAACCATTCTACTACTGAAAGCAATGGCAACCTACTGCGAGATAATCTTCTGCCCAGTCAGTCATGTCTCGTAAGAGACATGATCGCCCAAAGCGTGTATCACGTAATCACGTATGGCACTTAACTGACTGACCAGTTATGAAAGCACTTGCTGCGTGTTTGCTCTTAAACACTGCCTCATTATTTTACTTTTTACGTTGAGTAATATATATATATATATATATATATATATATATATATATATATATACACTCTCTGTTATAATAAAAAAAAACCTTTGTGTATTTATATACGTATCTATAATTCCTTCCTGTACTTTGGATTATTTCCTATGTCTTAATGCAATATGCTCAACAGTAGATGCATCAATATGTTGCCGTCATTTTAGATGTCATATCGATATAAATATGCTGCCGTCAATTTTGACGGCACGGGCCCACTAGTTTTATAATAATATTTTACTAATAATTATGTATTATATTTGTTCATAATAATGTTATGGCCAGAAAAATTAAAAGAATTTAATTGTTAAGAACATTCAATGGCATTAGCATCAACAGGCAACAATTACCAGCTTCTGTTCAAAGATAATATTAATTTAAACAAAAATGTGTATAAACTTACCTGTGTAGTTTTGAGGTAAATCTGGTGGTATTGTGACTGGTTTGTCGCTAATCGAACCTGCAATAGCACAACCCTTCCATTCATCTTCCCATGAGGAAATACAACACTTTAATCTGTAAGAAAAAACGCCCTTATTTCGACACAGACCACTGTAGGCTCTTCCATTGATGCAGAGCGTATACAAGCTTGGGTTCCAAACATTCGGCAACCATTTCACTTCACATGACCAGCAAGGTCGTGTAGGCCGACAATGTACGATAGCTTCAGAAAGAATGATCCCATGCTGACCTAGAGTTTGGATGATCGCAAGGACAAGACCTAGGAGGTAAAGAGTTGTTACCTTCGTGAAGGACAAACGTTGACACAGAGAAGAAATTGGGTGGTCGTTTGAGAGGGTAGTCGTATGACGCGCAGCATGCATGTCTGTAAAATGCTATGAGTATTGTTTCATACAGTCGATATAAGAGACTAATTGTCAGGTGCTCAGAAAAAGTAGTAGATAGAGATAGCCAGAGAAAGCGAGGGAAGCGTGTGGTTTCAAGCAGGACCCCTCGAAGGACCAAAAACTGAAAAGATTCAATGTCACTTAGTAGTAGTAAGTAAAGAGAAGAAAGGAAACATAGTCTGGTAAGCAAACGCGGAGGAAAAAAGACGAGCAGAAAAAAAAGAAGAAAGAAAAGAAAAGAAATCGATGGAAAAAAGAAAGCGAGGAAAAAAATAAGGTGAGAAATGAAACTTTAAAAGAATAAGGAGGAATGTGTGTTGAAAGAAAGAAAGAAAGAAAGAAAGAAAGAAAGAAAGAAAGAAAGAAAGAAAGAAATATAAAGGAAAAACTACCATGAATAAAAGTTCAAAATATTGAATAGAATGAAAAGGAATAATAAGGACAGTCAAACGAAAGAAAGAAAGAAAATTTAGTAAAAGCAAAAAACATTGTAAGAAGGGAGGAAGTGGAAAGAAAAGAGCGACTCTGACATGAGAAAATGAAAAGTTGAAGATAGACATTAAAAAAGAAGGAAAAAAGTAAAGTAAAGAAACAAAAGACGAGAGTAGGTTATGATGGGTGTTCAGTAAAAAGGTCTGATGCCTCACAACCCACAACCTGGGCCTTTCAGAGTTGTATAGAGAACAAGCCGAATGTTTGCCAAAGGAGACGCCGCTCCATTTTAGATTTTAGTCATGATTCTGCGAATATATTTAATTATTTAATTTCTATTTTTTTTTTTTTTGTTGTCGTTTTTATTTTTTATTTTTTTGTTTTTTAATTGTTTGGTTACTTTGGTTTTTGCTTTTTATCAATCTTCCTATTTTTAAGTTTTTTTTTTATTTACACATTCTTTTTGTTGTTGTTTTGCCGCTTCACGTGTTCATCATACTTTCTTTCACACCCTTTCTTTTTCTTTTCACTAAAGCAGACGTGACGTTATGGACCCGATAGAGTTATCGCTTCCAAAATTTTTACTTTTTTCGTTGGTTAAATAAATGTTAATAAAATAATCTTTTAATACGCATTTATTTGTACGTTCGTTTTTTGTACAAATGCCTATCGAGTGTGCATGTACTTATTCGTGTTATGTATGTTGTCTGCCATGTTAAAACATTCTCTCGTAAGTATGCCGAAATTATATTGTATTATTTTGGTGATGGTAAAAAGTAAAAACTGAAAGTTATTTGAGGAATATTTTTTTTAAATAATAAAATTTATAATTTTAGCGTTTTTAATGTGACTTCCTAAAGCAACATTTACATTTTGTCTGTATTCAACTACAGTATGTGCCATTTTGTTCCATTTTTGGGTGCAGTGGATATCGTCTCGGAGCGAGAAATCGGAAAACCGAGTTTAAATTCCAGTTGAATTTATTGCGTTTACTAAACGCACAAATATCCTTAGGAAAGGCATTAATCCGTTTCTTCCCTCCAGCTATGGGTCAAATAACAGGACAGATTGGGTTCTATAGCCTTGACTGGCAAATAGTCTACCGCAGCTGCCAGAAAGTAATGATATGACAACCTACTGCGGGAAAAGTCCCTTTTGAGAAATGATCGCTCAAACGTGTATCATGTATGGCACTTAACTAGGCACCTCTACTCATTTTCGATAACTAATTTTTAAACTGAATTTAAGAAAAAAGAATTTCTTGAAACTTTTATTTTAGTTTTAATTGAAAGCTAAATGATAAAATTTACTATTTCTAGTAAGCAAAATACACTGGTGTATTTCAAACAGAAATTATATTTATTGGAATCTAAAATTTTGAGATATTTCTTTTAATTTTTCATTTTTCAGTCCATTTTTGAGCGATCGACACATTTGTGAACAAAAAAAATTCACGGTTTTAAAAATCTTGCAAAAATAATATATACGTTTGTGGCACATTATTTTTGAAAAATTAGCAAATTTAATGTAAAATTAATTGATTTGCACTATAGCATGAAATCTATAATAAAACTGTTTCTTAAAAACAGAATTTAACTTTCTGACCTTTTCCCCGTATTTGAAATGTGATGACAGCTCGATAGACGTGAGATAAACCAAATGCATGGCGATCAAAAGCGACATGGTCGTACAATTTTTTCATTTAAGGAAAAGAAAAGGTGAAATACATGACCTTTTAATGTACGCATAGAAATTACCATACAAAAAAAAAAAATTAAATACACAAAACAATAAAGTAAAAATTATTTTAAAAATTTACGATGGCTAGATGATTTGAATTAAACTTTTCCATTTGTAAGTCCTGAAAGTTTCATTAAAATCCGACAATTATTTGATTTTTGAAAGAATTTCCAAATTAATGTTTTTTTCACTGGGGATTATTACGTTTTTCATTGTAAACTCCCCGATAACGAAAATAAAAACAAGATTATTACCAAAATTTTGAACGTATTAAAAAGGGTTAAATTTTTTTTTAAATAATTAAAAAATACTTTGATCTTTCCTCTTAATTATAACATAAACTGACTTACCTTACATCTTTGAGGTAGATTCACAATTCTGTCCTCTTAAAACTTGGCATCTGACTGGAGGATGGAATTAGTTTAAGTGATTTTTTTTTTTTTTTTTTTTTTTACAGAAAGTTGGAGTTCTTATTAAACTATTCTTAAGGCATCCGAAGGTGCAAATTCAGGTGAGTACATTAGGAGCAGTAGAACACCGCAGCTAATTTGTATCAATTTCTGTGAACAGACGTAACGTCTGGTGTTATCCTGATAGAAGACGACACTTTTTTCCGATTTGCCATTTCCCGACGCATTTCATCGTTAACGCTTTTAATTGAATAAATTGGGATCAATACTTGTGAGAGTTTGTAGTGGAACTCTGGATCTTGATTGGTCATCAAATCGCAAAATTCAAAATACGTCAGAGAAACGTTTTTCCACAGCTAAAGAAAAAATCGTACTTTGAGCCACCCCACGTGACAAGATTCAATATTTAAGGATGGTCTCTAACCTGTCACGATGGTCAGTCAGAGGAGGCAGTTTGCTGACACATATCTAAAATGTAACTTACTTCAAATCTACACGGAGATAAGGTCAGGTCGCACCTTGTTCTCTTTCTCTTTCTCTTTATCTATTTCAACAATTACTACTACAAACATTTTGTACGAACTCTTGATACCTTAACTTTCTAATTGCACATTAACCCCTACAACTTATGCTATTCTTTCTTTTAAATAAATTTCTATTTTAAAATGCAAACTGTATATTGTATTCTTCTTACGCTAACCCACACAATTCCATATATTCCAACCTGGCGACAACCAACCTTATTATGATAATTCTGATGATAGTTCTGCATAAAACTTGTAAGCTGTAGGGAGTTTGGTTAAGTAAGACACAAGGCCGAATCAAAAAGAAACATTAACCAGCTCCCTACGCTACAAGTTCAACGTCTGATTTTGCCTAAGGAGCACGTAATACACAACATCCTTTCAATCCCGCCAGTTACCTTCTTTTGGGGTGGTTAACACTGTTTCGTTTTCTGTTGCATATTTTTTGTAAACAGTCCATTTTTTATTGCCTGTAATTGTTCTTTTAAAAATGAGTAGTTTTTCTTGCGCTTGAGCAGATAATTACAGATGGAAATCCCGTTCATGAAATCTTTTCCCAAGTAAATCGTGATGCACCTGTAGCGGATAAGAAATTAATTAAATCAACTCTCTTCTTCACTTTTACAATAATTCACAACGACGTGTGAAATCCTGGTTTTCCCAAATAGAAAAAGGATTGACCATCTGCTTAAAGAAAAAGTCGAAACCAGATTTCGCAAGTAGGTGTTAAAATGATTTTTGACCAATGGGAGCGACTTGCAAGACCAAAAGGACTTCGCGAGTAAGTGCGAAAATATCTAGATTACAATAAAAGGACTTCATCAACATCAGTTATGTCAGTCAGATGGAAGCAGCGACAAAAATGACACTAAAATGTAACTTTCAGCTTCAAGCGACACGGACATAGTCCTCTTTCTCTTTCTCTTTATCTATTTCAACAATTACTACTAGAACATTTTGTACGAACTCTA
Source organism: Ascarosepion bandense (assembly GCA_037127315.1). NCBI lineage: Eukaryota > Metazoa > Mollusca > Cephalopoda > Sepiida > Sepiidae > Ascarosepion > Ascarosepion bandense. The sequence goes on from JBBBDQ010001583.1 coordinate 636,148, forward strand.
CTCTTAAATTAATGTTTCTAATTGAACATTAACTCCTACAATTTATGTTAGTCTTTCCCTTTAATAAATTTCTATTTTAAAATGCAAAATGCATATTTTATTCTTTTTACGCTAGTTCACACAATTCCACATATTCCAACCTACCGACAACCAACTTTCTGATGATGAAAAACCTTCTGATGATTATCACTCTGCATAAAACTTGTAAGCTGTAGAGAGGTCGGTTAAGTCTGACACAAGGCCAAAACAAAGAAACATTAACCAGCCCCCTACGTTACACACCCAACACGGAGTATCTCTGCGATGGTCCGTGTCGTATCACCTGGATTATTTTCAATCAGCGTTTCGGTTTGGTCATCATCAACGATTGCAAGCCTGCCAGAAGGTTCTCGGTCTTTTAGATCAAATATTCTACTTCTGAAACTCTTGCGAAAAGTATTTTCAGCTATGACACCGTCTCTATAAACGGCTTCTTTTTTTACTGCTTGTACAACCTTCTTTTGCATCCCAGAAATAAAAAAAGCATCAATAATAAAAATGCATCTCATTTTCCTTCATTTTCTCTTTCAACGGAGAATTATTTAAACTTCTGTTATGTGGAAAGGCATCTATTCCTTAGATAATGAACTCTCCCTCCTATATTGATAAGAGTTAACAGGACGTCCATAGGAGTTCTTTAGACTTCTATTGGAGTTCAGTAGATTGTCGGCAGTTAGCCGAATACTAAGGAGTCAGCTTTCAGTGAAAGATTACCAAGTTCCTAACATTTTGGGTATGTTAAGTCGATTAGCAACCGCCATAGCACAATTATAACCTTCAGTGCGAAAACTACTCCACAACAACTTCACAATCCATGCACGAATTGGATAGAAAGACACAATGAAATATCACCTTTATTTACATTATTGCATTGTTCGGACTGATATCCTCATCTTTATTGTCATATTCACGACATTTTGGGCGTTGTACGCTCCGACTTTCTTCAAGTCATATTTTCAATTTCGAACGAACTCCTTATTTCGTTCACCGGGGTAGATTGTTCTCGTTCCACATGCCATGCTTTTTCTGGATATCTCAGTGGATAGTAATAGTTCTGAGTTCAATCCCTGGTCTCAAAGGAGGCAAACAAAAACTTGGAGAGTTGAGTTACTAAAGGCAAATAACTATGGTGTAACAAATGAAAAATACAGTTGGAAGATCTACCAGTTCTTTCAGAGTCATTGCTATCACTTCTGGATGGGAATTCAGCTGAATCAATTATATTTAATCCAGCACATAAGAAGCTACAATAACTGTTTTGCAGTTACCTCATTTGAAGCCAAAGATACAACCTTGCCAGGATGGAAAACAACCCGCAGAAGTCAGGACAAGAGTTAGCTTAAAAGTCCGCACGGGTTGCGGCTTTTAAGCTAGTATATCATAAATTTCAGTTACATGCGACGAAATTATAAAAAAAAAAAACACTGTTTAATGTCTTATTGTATTTTTCCAGTTTTCGAATAAGTTGTTGACAGTCTATTTATGATTTCGAGCACAATACACAAGGCCTTATTCGAAAATTGGAGAAATAAAATGCAAAATTAAACAAAATATATCAGCTATTTTTAATCAAACTTGTTTGGATGAATAATGACTGCCAAATTATACGATATATATCAGTCAGTCATTTAAGTGCCATACGTGATACACGCTTGGGCGATCATATCTCGAAAGAGACATGACTGACTGACTGACTGACTGACTGACTGGGCAGAAGATTATCCCGCAGTAGGTTGCCATTACTTTCTGCGGTAGAGTGGTTGCCGACCAAGGCTATAGAACCCAATCTCTCCTGTTATTTAACCCATAACTGAAGGGAAGAGACGAATTATTACCTTTCCCAAAAGGGATTTGCGCGTAAGTGAATGCAAGGAATTCAACTAGAATTCGAACTCGGCTCCCCGATTTCTCGTTCCGAGCTGATATCCACTGCACCATAACGCACATCCGATATATATAGTCATCCATATACAGGGCTGTTTCGCTGTATCACAACTCATCAGTGTGACTAGATATCCGATTGCTTCCAACCGAGATCGAAACTCGACCGATTTGGTATCAGTCAAAGACTCTATCACTAAGCTATCGGCGCGCGGTTGAACGGAGGTGGGCTAACTTGTTATATACGCGGTGTATACACATCCCAGTAGCCAAGAGAACTTAATTCATGACTGAAGAAGTGTTGAGTTGTGATAATACTTAGTGCTAACATTGTTTTGTTTTTTGTTTTTTTGTTTTGTTTTTTCGGTGGTTTACTGATAAAAAGATATTTTGACAAACAGATTTTTTTTTGTCGTAAATTGCTCGATATCGGGATAGGAACAGAGCGTTAATAGTATTCAAGTAGAGAAGTTTGCCACATAACTAAGCAGAACCATGTTGATTTCGAAGTTTCGTGGGCGCACCGTTATGACGTCTATACTCGTCAGGGCTAAATTTTCAATCAGCAAATTGAAAACTTAGCTCTGACAAGTGTTTGTCACTTAACTGAGCAGATTCATGCCGATTTCGAAGTTTCGTGAGAGCACCGTTATGAGGTCTTCACTCGTTAGGGCTAAATTTTTACTTGAAAAACCAATTGTGGGTTTATTCTCTTAATTTCCTTTTTAAAACCTTTGAAGAAAAAGTACTTTGTTGTAACATTTAATTTTTGTAGAACATGACAGATCTTGTGTATTCCTTTTATTAATATTTAACAATTTCGATTAATTTTCTTTCCTTGAAACAAAACACTTCCTATGACGCTGATTTCCAAAGTACAAATATTTTCAACTAGCAGTATAACCCGGCGTTGCTCGGGTGTAATGAAAGCTTTAAAACTAATCCATGGTCCTGGAGCTCAGGCTCTTTGGACGTTGGCATGAAAGACTAAAAAACAATAGTTGTTTCCAGTTAAAGCGAAACCGTAGACTGAAAGAAAAATGAATGGATGTAAGTCAAATTTTGATTTCCTGGTATCGATATCAAATAAGTTTTTTTCGTCGTAAACTGAATTTTGAAGGCTAAATAAGTCCTCTGAGTAAATAGTATCATGGCTGAGACTAAGAACTACAATCATACCTACTTAGAGCCAAACCCGAAGCAAAAACTAAAATAAAAGGGCTGAAAAAAATACAGACATACACACACACACACACACACACACACACACACACACACACATCCTGCCTTATATATATATATATATATATATATATATATATATAAAACATTTCACCCGAGCAAGGCGGAAATGCCACTGATGTGCGGGAGGGGGGCTACATAACTGAAATAAAATTAATTAGAAGAGAGAGAAGAGGAGTACAAACCAATTAGAAAAGAGCAATAGAAAGGTGAGAATGCAGGTGAGATGACAGTTTCAAGCTAGGAGAGAAAGGGAGGGATATAGGAGGAGGGGGAAGGGCTAGAGTCAAGTGGTTAGTAGGTGAGTATTGACATTGCATTTAAACTTCTGGAGGTTGTAGCCGTCAGGAAAGCAAGAATATGAAAGCGAGTTCCACAGGCGGGAAGTGCGAGAGAAGAAGCTGAAGGAGTAGAATTGTCGTCTGCATTTGGCTAACCTAACTGTGAATGGGTGGGACCCAGTTGCCAATCTGGTTGCACGAGTAAACACCTGTTGAGGAGGCACCAGTGACTTGAGTTCGTCTGAGCAGAAGCCATGAAAGTGCTTATAGAACAGACAAAGGGAGGCCACATTTCGTCGGTGGGGAAGTGGCTGAAGTCGAGCCGCCAAGTCAGCACCTATCACGTTACTGACTCTCCTTTGGAGCCTGTCGAGAACACTGAGGTGAACGGCAGGGGCGCCTGACCATAAATGACAGCAGTACTCCATGCACGGTCGAATGGTAGACTTGTATATATGCAGGATAGATTCAGGCGTAAAAAACATCCTGGATCGACACAGTGACCCAACCTTCTTAGCAGTGGATTTGGCTATGGCTTCAATGTAGCGGTGCCATTTGAGATCAGAAGAGAGGGTAAGGCCGAGGAGGCGCAGTGTATTGCACTCAGGGAGAATCGCTTGGTTCATGCTTATGGGGGGCAGGAGAGGTTGCCTGCGATGGTTGACAGACAACAGCTTGGTCTTAGACGAGTTGAAATTGACAAGCCACTTCTTGCCCCAATTCACCACAGAGTGTAGATCCTGTTCAAGGTCAGCAGCGAGATTATGTCTGTCCGCCATGTCAGGTTTCTTACTGATGCGTGAGTATATTGTGGTGTCATCTGCGTAGATGCCTACTTGGGACTTGATCTCATCTGGGAGGTCATTGATGAATATAAGGAAGAGCGTTGCGCCCAGGATAGAGCCCTGGGGGACACCGGCATTCATGCTGTAGGATGAAGATACATGCCCATTCAAAACGACCTTCATTTTGCGGTTGTTTAAAAAAGATTGGATTAGGTCAAGCAGGCGTCCGGTAATACCGTAACCCCGTAGCTTGCAAAGAAGGCCAGAGTACCAGACCCTGTCAAAAGCCTTGGAGATGTCCAGAGCAACCGCACGAGCCTCGCCTGACTCATCGAGGGTCTAGAGCATGTACTCAGTAACGGTTGTTAGCATATCGGCAGTGGACCTGGCAAAGCGAAAGCCATATTGCCTGTCAGAGAAGAGTTTGTGGGCAGTAAGATGTTGAATTTTTTCAGCATTGATTATGGCCTCGAACACTTTCCCGGATATCGGTAGAAGACTGAAGACTGATAGGGCGATATATATATATATATATATATATATATATATATTATCGATTTTCTGCACTATTGTAAGAACTGCAACCTTGAAACTTCTGAATATCGTTTCTTATGTCTTTGTCTATGAGTGTATCAAATTTGATTAAAATCGGACCACTGCTTCTATAACCCGATTTTTTCGATTATCGATATTTATCGGGGGTACCTCAACACAAAACCTAGCTAAGAACACTCGCAGACGCTTATAGTACAACTGTGTAAATTTTCAAGAAAATCGGTTCAGCCGTTTCGGAGTCTATAGGTAACGGACACACACACACACACACATATACACACAGAGACAAAGTTCCATTTATAAATAAGTTTAGATATTACTATATAAAATATATTGTAGAACAGGTATATTGACCTTGACTTGTATAAAAATACGTGTGTTGTTAGCACACTGAGTGATTTTAAAACCCTAAATTGGCACATATAGTTAGCAAAAAGTTACCGATCCTAGAAGGTTTTCACATGAGATCCTTTAAATAGATTTTCCTCAGTCATTATGTAATATAACGTAGTAATTGTGGGGGATCAATTTATTACGTGAAAACAATACAAAACAGATCTCCCACTTTATGTTCGGTAGAGGCTTATATTAATGCTAATTTAGAGATACCATAAAAATCCCAGAATATCTTTCAATATTCAGAAAAAAACTCAAAATGTCCTTCATATTATTAGATTGGTTGATTTTATGACATATCAAACATTACTGGGCTATTTAATATGAAGGAGTGAACAGACATTAACTAATAAAAATAAGACTGAAAATATTTATTACCTAAACATGCTATGCGAACTGGGTATTAAACTAAGTTTTATTAGTATAACGTCGTCAGCTTACGAAGTTACTTGCTTATAAATAAGTGTTTTCCTTACGTGGGCCCATTACATTGTACGGTTTGTTTCAAAAACCATTTCCTCTCTGAATAGCTTAGCATGTTGTCAATTCAATAGAAATGCGGTTATGAACGTTGACAGGAATGTCGATGTTAGCTGAGACTACAACCTGTGTCAACTCTGTTGTCTTTATCAGTACTTCAGGGCACTATATACTCACGGGCACAGCATTTACAAACAGGTGTGAACAAATCAGGTAACTGCGCTTAATCCCTTATTTCAGGAGCGGGGTTTGCTAGCGAAAGAAAATGTCTGTTAGAATTAGAGAAAAGGAAAGGTGCGGTTAATCTCTCACTGTATACAAACTGTCATTTCGTATTGATAATTAGTTAGCTTAGTGAAAGGAAGGTCACAAATGTAGGACATCCAGTCAGAATCAAAATAACTACAGTCGAAGTGGTCTGCGACACGCCCTATTAATATTTATTAGACTTAGGTTCGTCTGACACAAGGCCACAAACTAAGAGGGATCAGTGTGAAATGAAGTCATGACCGTAATCCTTTACTTTTAACATTTATGTAGTGACTTTAGTTCCCAAAACAGATGACTGGCTGTAGAGAAGATACGTAGTAGCAGTAGTCTAATGGCTGCAACAGCAGCTGCTAACTAATGCCTTAAAAATGCATTCAAAAAGAAATATCGAATCGTCATCGATTGTACCGAAAAGAGCTCTTCTACAGCCGGAGTTGTAATTAGTTCAGAAACGTTGTGCGGCACTGAGATCCGAAGAATTATTGCGATAGCCAAGGACACATTCCAAAAGCTGAGTAGAGTGTTGAGAGATAAGAAAGTTTTGTTGGAAACAACGAAAACAGTACTGGGCTCTTATGTGATATTTCTCCTCCCTTATGGCAGTGAATGCTAGACAATCTCCTCAAAGATGAAAGAAAGACTCGAATCAAGAGAAATGTGGTTCTACAGAAGGGTTCTGAAAATACAATGGACTGAACAAAAAGGAAGCTTATACTTAACATCAGGAAGAGACAGTTTAAGTTTCTGGAACACGTAATGAGGAAAGAGGGATTGGTGAATCTAATACTCACAAGGAGTATAGAGGGAAAGAGAGACAGCGAAAAACAGCGCGTGACATACTTGATGAGCTTAAGCAAATATAACAGACTGGGGTTTGAGAAAAATAACAAGACAATTATTAAGAGATACAAAAGACGGAAAGATGTGGAGGACCATGATCGCCTGCGTTCTGAAGAGACACAATACATAATATAAGAAAAGAAAAAACTTAGACTCTGCAGTTAACGAAAAGTGTAGCTTTTCCACTGCCAAAATTTATTTTATTTCTATTTTCTAACCGGCTATAAGGTGCCCCTAAACAAAGACATAGCCCGTTTGTGGATATTGAAAAAGAAAAGGGTCATATTAATACATCTTCGATAAATATACGAACCAATTCATCCTTCACTTGTATTGAGGTTATGAATATTGATTAGACCAACTGTCTTCAGATAGCTTAATCATTTTCATCGCCATTAATCACTGATTTGACGGTTGTAAATAGTGTGTCATCGAGGGATGATCCTTGCTAACTTACGATAACGAAAGAAAAAAAAATGAAGCTAATTAAAATGTTATCTCCTTTCAAAACGTAGCCGGTTATGGCTCTCCACGGATATCGTTTTCTTTATTATCTGCGAAAAGCCATGCCTGGGAAGGATTGTGGAGTGGTTTTCCGTTGCCTTCTCCCTGACTTGGAATTAAGAGTTTCCTTCTCCTAGATTAGTTACCATTCAAGTCTAGAGAGCCCAATCCACCTAACCACTAAGTGCATGGCTAGGGAGGAGAAAAGATGGATTCATAAATTTCCTAAGAGCATTTGTGCGAAAGTGAACGCAGGAGGCTAGACTGGAATTTGAACTCGGTTTACCGATTCTACTTCCCTTTCACGTCAATATCTCTTACACTATACGCAGATACTAATTAGAACTAACATTAAAATATAGGTATTTGTGACACAATGTGCCACGTCGAACACTCATTCAGACAAGCTGGAACGAGATAAAAATTTAATGTTGAAAAATAAAATATAATTATTATATTATATATCCGGAGTGCAAGTTAATATTTTGGCATCAATAATTGCACTTTTAAGAATTCTTTGACTAAGTTATTTTCTTTTTTAATAAGTACCGTATTTCTTTAGCTAGAAATTTTGGGGATCGAAATATTATACACGGAAATAATTTCAACCAAATTTTCGATCTAAAAAAAAAACAAAAAAAAAACGCTGTACTTATTAAAAGTGTTGTAGAGTGGCTGATACCCCTGCAGCAACCTTAATGATGAAATGGCCCATGGCTGAAATTGTTTATTAAAGTAAAGAATAGTTACATTCAAGGTGTAATATTTAAGTGCCATTCGAGCAATATTCGGACTGATTATTTCGGCGACTATTGCGATCTAAACCCCTCCTCTGTGTGTTGTAAGTTCTGTCTTGTCTATTATTATAACTATTGTACTATTCTGTGTATATCCATTTAGCAGCAGATATTGTGCTGAATAATACCGCAGCACACTTTCTCTGTGTATTGTATCCACCTCGGCGATACAACAAATAGAAAAAAATTACGATAAAAAAGTTCGTGAAAGTGTAATTATCGATTCTTACAAAATAATAATTGCACCCTGGATTGTTTCAAACTTTTTTTTTGTTTTTTAATCATATCACCCCAAGCAAGGCGGTAACGCCACTGATGCGCAGGGGGCTACTTACGAGTAAAAAGATTGGAAAAGAGAAAGCCGGAAACCACATCCTAAACAGGGAACAAGGCATGAGCCTCTACACCTGTACAATAGACGTGGGTGGAGTGTGAACCGGGCGATAGTTTAGTTTATCTACTCCCATTGAAAAGAAAAATGAAAAAGAAAAAAGAAAGAAAAGAAAAGTGAAAAGATTGGAAAAGAGAAAGCCGGAAACCACATCCTGAACAGGGAACAAGGGATGAGCCTCTTCACCTGTTCAAAAGACGTGGGTGGATCTCCTTTCTTAAATGCTTCTTTTTCAAGTCAACATACGAACATGACCATAATTTTTTTCAACGATTTAAAAGAAAACTGTTAGTTTACCCTAAGAAAAATTATAAATAAATAAACAAACTAAAATATAATAGACATAAATAAATATTAATTACATTCGTAGAAAAAAAAAAAATAGCAGCAATAACCGCAACAACAGTGACTTACTTTTGTTTAGTAGGCCATAAATGACGTCACATAACGCCCGCCATAGTTTGCATTTCCTTACACAGTAAATAAAAATATTTTAGAGCGTCCTCTAATTTAATATTTGCAAACTTAACAATACGTTTTTACCGCGTTACCGTTGTTTTATATAAATACAAATTACCAAATAAATTTCCCACATGTACCTTGATAAAAATTCTATAAAAAAAAAAGGAGGGAAAACTGTTATTGTATATTTGGGGGAGGATTCGGTTAAAAGAGAATGGGAAGAATGGAGATCAAATGACAAAATGGCACACCGTAAAAAAATAACGAGAGATACTCAGTCAGATATAAAACCAAAATAATTTTATTATAGAATAAAAGCAAATTTTACTAAATATTAGGGATGCACAAATTTGGTTGTTTGTGCGCCCGGAAAAAGGGTGCAATACATTTCTAGACAAGTATTTTTTTTTTTTGTAAAATATGTCTCAGTGTTAGTTGTGGGAAAAAGATTCAAGTTTTCAATGAAAATCAATCAAATAACAAGATTGTCACAGTACAATAAAAGCGTTCCAATGAGGTCCAACCCAGTTAACTCGAAGGTATAAAATGTGACTATTCTTTTAGGTACCTCCACGAATTCGTTGAAAAAAAACGAAAAAAACAAAACAAAAAAAAACATAGTATAAAGAAAAAACTCCCCAAATGAAATAAAAACAAAGTTTTATCGGTAAAATGTTCATGTTATTATTAAGAAGATAGATCAAAGCATTTTTAATTATTTACTAAAATTGTTTAATTCTTTCTAACACGTTCGAAATGTTGGTAAAAATCTTGTTTTCTTTCGTCAGTAAGTAACACAATTTTAACAAAGGTTTACTATGGCTAACGTAATATTACGCAAGACACGTTTTTGCCGGTGAAAAACATTAATTTGGAAATTTTTGCAAAATTCAAATAATAATCGGATTTTGATGAAAATTTCAGGACTTATTCATAAATCTGAAATCACTTTTGAAATAATTATTTTTAGAAAATCTTGGTATATATATATATATATATATATATATATATATATATATGTTACTCCCCCACCAATTAATTTCCTGGAATGTTTAGAAATTTGTGCAGGTTCATCCATATACCTAATATTAATTAAATTCAGGAGTCATTGGGGAATGCTAATCAAATATCTTATTTATTTATTTATTTTCCGAATTAACTCCTTTTCAGAAAATCTGCTCCGAATTGTGAAAACAAAAATGCAATAAAACTATGCCATTTTTTATTTAGATAAACTTTTAATTGGTTTTTATAAACAATATATATTAAATATATCATAGTCTGAAGAGAAAAACATTTCAATGAATAATGAAATTTTAAAAGAATTGCTTTCATTTTTATTATTTTTTATTATAATAATTTATAAAATTTCAAAAGTCTTTTAAAATTTGTCCCTTCATTGTCCACCTAGGTTGTTAAGTTAATACATGAAGACTATATTTACTAAACGAAAATTGAAAAGTTTAAAACAATAATCGAGCCATTCGATTTTTAAAATAATTAAAACATTTTATTTGTGTGCATACTGATGACCTGTATTTTCTTTTTACGGGCGGCCGTACGTGATATATATCATTAACAGATCACGTGTTTCAAAGGTTGCGCTCCTTACAGGAAAAAAAAATTATATAAATATTTTCGGCAGGATACAATTCTTTCATCTCGCTTCTGTGTTTCCTGTGCACTACGTTTCAACATTCAACGGGCTTTGCAAATCTTCCCTTCAAAATTTAAAACAAGTTTTACATTTTAATTCCTAGTTTCCTAATTTTGTTAAAAAAAAGTAATTGTGAAATTCACAATTTCTGAAGGTACCTAAAAAAAAGAATATAAAAATAGACATTAAAAATTAAAATTAATAAATGCCATAACATTTCATAAATTATTGAGTTGCCTCTGCCATGTTATATAATTTCATTTTCTGTTATTAAATTGTGAAATTATTTTAAAAGAAAGTTTTATATTATTTTTTTTTTTCATAAAACATCTTCAAACGTAAGGCTATAAAGCAAAACGAACTAAAATTCTATAAAATATTAGATAACTGCTGAAAATATTGTGTTAAATTTTTCATTTTACTATATAGTTAAAAATCAAAAAACGAAGCGTACCATTAAGCTACATAAAATTATGTCAAATTCGTCTTTCATACTTAGCATTTTTGACCGCTTTCATCTGCTATATCAATTATCGCTTCTGATAACATGATGATAACCCCTGATAACAAGGCTTCTGTAATTAAGAAACGCTTTTATAGTACATTTCAGGCAGTAAGCAATTAATACTTGTTTCAAATCAGTTTAAGATAAGTTTAAATTTGCTAAATTGAATAAAATAACGTGTTAGCGAGGTATATTTTATTTTTGCATAATTATTGAAAACCGAGAATTGGCTTCTGTTTACAAAACGTGTCGATTGATCAAAAATTGGCGAAAAATTCATTTTTTTTTTAAATCTGAAAAATTTTAGATTCCAATCAATATAATTTCGGTTTGAAATACACCAGACTATTTTGCTTACTGTAATTAGTAAATTTACTCTTTTAGCTTTCAATTAAAGTTAAAATTAAAGCTTCAAGAAAACATTTTTATTTTTAAAAATTCCAACTAAATTTAGGTATCGAAAATGAGTGGCAGTACCTATTCTTAATAGTTTTTGTGATTGTCGTAGTTCGTAACAGAATCTGTTCGTGCTTTTAGAGTTCAGAGTTTTCAACGTGGAGCGTTGTTTTTAGAAACGTACTTGTTGTGGCAAACTACTCAAGGAAAATATTCTGCCAAGTCAGTCACGTCTCTTTGAAAACATGATTGCGTGTATCACATATTGTATTTAACTGACTGGCTTGTTGTGGAAACAACTATTTTGTCCAGTAGTCGGGATGAAAATGAGACTTAATTCTGTCGTGAAAACGACAATTTGCTTGTTATGACTTTCTTTGAGAAGAGTTATCGCCGCCGCTTCCTTTGAAGCTACGCTCGGACAGGGTTTCATATATTTGTAGAAGGCGTTGCATAAAGATCCTCGGCGGTTGCATCTAACTCCCCCGGCGTCACCTTCCCAACTCCCGGCAGTCGTATCTACTACTGCTGGTGTCGCGTTTCCAACTTTTGGCGGTAGTGTATTGTAGAGATTTTTATAGTTAAAGATCAGCTCCGATTTACCTGACAAATTTTGTCTGTCAACACAAGTATTTCAGATTTCAACCGGCTCGAGTAGTTATTTTTAAAAAGTCACATTTATCAAAATAATTTAGTAAGAAAACTCTTCTGTTTTTTTTTCTTCCGTGATCAAATTGATCATCTCCATTCCTTGTTCAATGTACTTTGCTTGCAGGCTAGCAAGGTTTACATTTCATTAAATTATTTTATTACCTTCATCCATTCCTCCAAACTACCGAGAACCGAAATCTATTCAGAGAAAAAAAAAACAAAAAAAAAAAACTTTAAACAATTCTCAAGAAAAGAAACGCGTTGGTATTACAACGTTTGTCTTTTCTTTTATAAAGTTCCCGATTTACGGTGTTCCCTACCTTAAACGTTTCGTCATTTGACGGCACCTCCAGTTCACACTCCACCCACGTCTATTGAACAGGTGAAGAGGCTCATCCCTTGTTCCCTGTTTAGGATGTGGTTTCCGGTTTTTTCTTTTCCAATCTTTTCACTTTTATGTAGCCCCCTGCACACCAGTGGCGTTACCGCCTTGCTCGGAGTGATATGATTAAAAAAAATAAAATCTTGTTCCGTCATTCCAACTTGCGGCGTAGAGATGCAGAACTACTTGTGTTAGTGGAGCCATTGAATAGGTCGTCGCCGTTGTTTATAGTCGCGCATCATACGCCATATTTAATTGTGCTTCAATTGCTTTCATTCGTGTTTTTATTTTATTTTTATTTTTTTGCTATATTTTTGGCCCTTCATTATGTCTCCAAAGCGTAAGTCTGTTTCTTCTTGGGGCAGTGATTCGAAGAAAATGAAATCCGTCTCCATAGAAGTAAAATTAGATATTATAAAACGGTAAGAGAAGGGCGAAACACCGACGAACATTGGCCATACGCTAGGTCTAAGTCGTACGACCATCATCGGCAATAAGGAACGCATACTGCAACAGGAGATTACAAAGCAGCGAAGTCTTTATTGAAACGGAAAGAACATTAGTGCAATTATTTTCTTTTCTTTATTTCTTATCTTTACTGTACAGTGTTTTTTATGATACTAGAGTATGATTTTAGAACTTTGTTAGCTTAGGGAAGTGAAATAGTTACTTATGTGCACTATGTGAATTCGGTGGTCCAGAAACGGAATTCTAACGTAAACTGGGTACCCGTTATACTGTGGAATATATATCCACTAGATTAGACCATATATATATATATATATATATATATATATATATATATATATATATATATATGTATTCTTCTTCATTTTTTTCCCGTTGGAGTAGATAGACTAAACTATCGCCCGGTTCACACTCCACCCACGTCTATTGAACAGGTGTAGATGCTCATCCCTTGTTCCCTGTTCAGGATGTGGTTTTCCGGCTCTCTCTTTTCCAATCTTTTCACTTTTCTTTTCTTTCTTTTTTCTTTTCCATTTTTTTTTTTTTTCAGTTGGAGGAGATAGACTAAACTATCGCCCGGTTCACACTCCACCCACGTCTATTGTACAGGTGTAGAGGCTCGTCTTCATATATATATATATATATATATATATATATATATATATAAACACAAGAAAAAGCAATAATAACAACCAACAATGAAATAATCAATAATAAACTTTTTATGCATTCAAGAGCCTTAATTTTAGACAGATTTCGAACCTGGGTCCTTCTTAATGTCGGATTATAAATATAATCGAAATCTATGAATTCCTTAGATTATATATATATATATATATATATATAATATAATAATTAAGATTATATATATATATATATATATATATATATATATATATATATATAATCTAAGGAATTCATAGATTTCGATTATATTTATAATCCGACATTAAGAAGGACCCAGGTTCGAAATCTGTCTAAAATTAAGGCTCTTGAATGCATAAAAAGTTTATTATTGATTATTTCATTGTTGGTTGTTATTATTGCTTTTTCTTGTGTTTATCTGTGCGTACGTGGTTTGTTAATATGTTTATTATTTATAATAAATAAGTTTGGAGTAATTTATTTTACTTGTTTTTGTTTATTTTGTCTTATTTATTTTCATTATTGTTCATTTCAGTTTTCGATTTTTTAAGTAACGACTACGCATGCGCACGAATGAGGGGTGCTGAGGATTTTTTAATTTTTTTATTATTTAATCAAATTCATTTACTTTTTTCTTTTTCATCACTTTTGTTAGTAGGTATGCCACAATGTGATAATAGAACAACAGCCAGTGCGCAAATTTACTATAAATAATCTTGCGATCAAGGCACTCTAGACATTTATGTTGTAGCATTTGCCAAAGAACTAAAAGTGTTGGAAAAATTAACCACTAAAAAAGGCAGAAATGCTGGAATGAAACTCCACAAAAAGAACGTTGTAATAAAGCCGGAAATGACTCCATTACACCAAACGATCAAATAAATGAATTACAATGA
>JBBBDQ010001584.1:0-252500 GCA_037127315.1 Ascarosepion bandense
TACACACACACACATTATATATATATATATATATATATGCATATATATATGTGTGTTTGTTATCAGCAGTCATTAAACAGAAGATTAATAAGTTTAATTAGATTAAGAAATTTGGCCCTCCAAATTGTCCTGATTATTTGAAACTCCCATGGTTAGGTCCTGAGAGTCATATATTTACTGACAGAAGTAGCAATTCCATCAAGTGGAGTTTCAGTGCTGTTACTATTAGGAATATTTTCAGTACAAAAACTGCTTTCTCCCCTCCACGTTAGGATGGCTTGCCTACCAACCAACAAAGTTTAATTGTGTATCAATATAAATGCCAGTGTGAAACCAACTACGTGGGCAAGATCATCCAAGGATCGCTCAGTATGTGCTGGGTATAGTCCACAGACAAGAGCCAATTTCATCCGGGCAGTTGCAGATTCATGACTCAGCTATTGGGAAATACCTATTAAATTCTGTAGAATACAGGATGCATTATTCACCTGATTTCTTCTCTGCATGCGCAGGGCAAGGAAAAGATTCCACTTGGACATCTTTGAGTCTCTTACTGTTAATTTATGTCTTGTCCTGTGCAGGCAGAGAGAGTTGAAATTTAAATTGGAGCTTTTCAAGGAGACTACTACCCAATATATGTAATCTACATATTTTTCTTTTTTTAATCCTCAGTCATTAAAAATTTTTCTTAGCAACTTCCGTTTTAATTTTGCCAATGATTCTTATTCTGATGAAGTGTTGGCTAAAAGGTGCTAGAAATAACATTTTTCCCCTTTTTCTTTTAAAGTGAGAGACCTTTCTATCTACTTTAACAATAAAAATTACACTATTTAAATTAATTACATTTTGGTGTGGTAAGAAAAAGAACTTGTTTATATATATATATATATATATATATATATATATGCAAACAGAAATAGGGATTGTTCTAACGAAAGAAATTGATAAAGAAGGAAAAAAAGTGTGAAAAGCTATGGACGTTGTTCAAAGTGTAGATTTATTATTATTATTATTAATATTATTTGCTTTTTGTATGATATATTAAGTGTCCAATGGTGTTTGTGTCGCTAAATTGTTTTGAGGCAAAAGTTGACTCTTCAGGCGAATAAGTTTTTGTCTTTACATATTACGATCGGTTTGTTTTTCAGTGATTTTGATTCAATTCTACAGGTCATCTTATTCTTTTTGTTGTTTTTGGAATACTATTTTTTGTAATGATTTTTATTTTTAGCATGTTTGAATGTGTGTTTGTGTGTGTCTCTTAGGTTTTTCATGTTATTTTGTTGAGGGAAGGATTATATTTTTTATAAATATTTTTTCCTGCATCATGAGTTTGTCATAATCTGCATTTTGATAGACAGGCATTACTCTGAATTTACCTCCACTACATCCCTGTAAATGTTGGGAAACGTACAATTTCTTGTTATTGGCTAGTTTAATGTTACTTCTGTGCTGGGCTACTCTTTTATTAAGGTCATGTGTTGCCCCCACGTATATTTTGCTCATTCATCACATTTTAAAGCTGCAGCTCAGATTTGTTTTTATTTCAAATGTAGATATGTTTTTGAACTTGAAGTGGTTTACTTCTATTATTATGTTGCATACTCCACATCTTTTTTGTTGCATTCTGTGATGCCCTGTGTTGTGTTTTGTGCAAAGTTTGATGAGATTACTATGTTTTTTAAATTTTAAGGTTGGCATTTAGTTTAATTATTTCAGTTGTCTTTAAGATTTTCTATTTTATCATTTTTCTTGAGTAATGTGTCTTTTTATTTTTGTAAATAATTCTGGGTTGCTGTTGTGTGTAGTGACATATGCGAGAATGTTTTCTTCATTTTCATGTTTTTTTTGTTGTTTTTTTGGATTCTGGCGAGATTCTAATGGTATTTCTTTTGCCAGTTGGAAACCCTTGTTTATTAGTGGAGTAGGGTATCCTTTTATTTTTAGTGTTTGTGGTAGTTCCTCTGGGTGTATTTTACAAAGAATTTCATCAGTTACTATTGTGCAAATTCATCATGCTAGGGAGTAGGGTACAGATTTTATACAACTTTTAGAGTGGTCACTCTTGAAATAGAGGTATTGTTGGGTGTCTGTGGGGTTATAATAAAATGTCTGTGATGATGTAATTGTTTTTTTTTCACACATACGCTTTACTTGTTATAGCGAATAGCCAATATCTTAAATGAACCTTTTTGTTTTTTCTTGGATAAATCTGGGCAAAAAGTTTTATTTTGAAAAATCAAATTAAAAGCCAAAATTAAAAATGAAAAAATAAGTTCCATTTTTATTTTTTAGGACGATTTATCATCAATCTGACCTCTGAACATTTTTTTTCACATTCCAAACAATGAACAAGGTTACTGTGATCTTTTGCATATGTTTCTAACCCAGTTATTACAAACAGTTTTTACTTTGTTATGGTCACATCCTTGTAATTCACACAAATATTATTACAACTAAAACCAGAAACTTTTTGTACTTGACACATTTATTCACTAAGATTTTTTAATAAAAAAAATGCATTGTGATGAAAGATGGCTAAAAAAGGTGTTAATCTGCTATTTTAGAAAAATAAAACATTGGTTCCATTTAATGCCTGTTTGAAAAATACACTAGTATTTTACTTAATGGAAATAGTAAATTTAATCATTTAGCTTTCAATTAAAGCTAAAATGAAAGCTTTAAAAAAGTTTTCCAATTATCAAAATTCCTAGGAATCACGAATTATCATGAAAAAAATGGAGGTACCTAAAAGAGAAAGCAAATGACTTGTTTTCATTTTAATTCTTTTTTTATTTACCATCATTTTTAAAAGAATTGTTTCATTAGGGTTTATAAGTTATATTCTTCCTTGCTTTGATACTTTTGTTCTTGAATTTCTTTCTTTCTTGTATTTTGGTAAAATAAAACCCTAATAAATTGGAAAAATTGGAGAGGAGGGAGCAGGTTATGGCCCTATATTAGCTATATTTATTTAGTGATATAGGTAAAATATTTTTAAAAGTAATGACTTCTTTAATCTGCAAATAATTTTAAAATGAAACCTTTTTTGTAATTTTCTTTCAGTTCATTAACCATTAGCACTTTGCATTATTAATATTACTTCCCTTTCCATTGCAATGACCCTATTGTTGATTTCACTCGAAGGTGTTTTCTGTTGCCATAGCAGGATATGACACTTTTGTTCAGTGATCAGCCATCTTCAGTGGCAGGATTTTATATGTGACTTTATTTGCTGTGCAAAAGGTTTTAAAGCCTAATTTAAAAATGTGAAACCAATATAAAAATAAT
The DNA here is from genome assembly GCA_037127315.1 of Ascarosepion bandense. Taxonomy (NCBI): domain Eukaryota; kingdom Metazoa; phylum Mollusca; class Cephalopoda; order Sepiida; family Sepiidae; genus Ascarosepion; species Ascarosepion bandense. The sequence goes on from JBBBDQ010001584.1 coordinate 3,292, forward strand.
TTTCACATAAAAAAAAAAAAAACAAACATTTCACTGAAATGAAAAGAATTTTTATTTCCTTAAGACTTGTTAAGCAGGTGTAGCTTTTACTTACTAGCATAGTACTCATAAAAAATTATGGAATATATATATATATATATATATATATATATATATATAATCTATTGGGCGGGTATAATGACAATATACATGCTAAAAAGTCTGCCTTCTTCTACCAAACGCCCATAGCTCAGAGGTAGAATCGCTGACTGACACCAATTCAGTCGGGTTTTAATCCTGGGTTAAAAAGCAATCGGCGTCTAACCATACTGATGAGCTGTGATACAGCAAAACAGATTTGTCTGCGGATGACTATTTACGCTGTCACACCCTGATTGAGCACTCTGGAAGAATGGTAGACTTTGAAAAACAGTAGCTACTCTAGCATGTACGCATCGCTCATTCAGTAATGGATTAGAGCACTCTGGCTATTGAGCGGGTATAATGACAATATATATGCTAAAAAGTCTGCCTTCTTCTACCGAACGCCCATAGCCCAGAGGTAGAATCGCCGACTGATGCCAATTCGGTCGGGTTTCAATCCTGAGTTAAAAAGCAATCAGAGTCTAACCGTACTGATGAGCTGTGATACAGCGAAACAGATCTGTCTGCGGATGATTATATATATATATAGCATACAGAAAAGTGGATGGTGGACAGATTTATTTTTCTGGTGTTTTTCTACAGCTCTTAATATTTCAAAGAAAAGTCATTTTTGAAAAAGAACTGCAAATGAAATCATGCTCACTGATGGTCAATGGTTCCAAATTCCAAGTCAATTCTGCATTTTATTTATCTTACCAAATTATACCAGCTCTTTTTTGACTGATGCTTGGGCAAAAACCCCCCTCTCTTACTAGGCTTCTAATGCTCAAGCAATTATTTCTGGATGAGCAAGCAACCCTCAGTTCTTCATTGTCAAATGGTAATCAAGCTTATCTTGAACATCCAAAGAGCCAGAAGGACATCTTTGGAACCAATAATACACAGTCCATTTTGAAGCTGACTCCTGACCCCAACAATAGCCAAATTTAAATCTTTGAAACCAATAATACACAGTCCATTTTGAAGCTGACTCCTGACCCCAACAATAGCCAAGTTTAAATCTTTGGAACACAACTGTAAATTCAATTTAAAGGAAAGTGAAAGAAAATGCTTTATTCAGAAGACTCCTTCATTCGCCCTATCTCAAATGGCCGCTCAGAACCTTCCAGATAAGCTACCCTTTTTTCATTTGAAGAGTTGCGAAAGGGAACAATTTGTAAAAATTAACAGTTGTTTGTTTTTCAGCATCAGAAGTGTGTGTGTGCTGAATTGTGATAATGTTTAGTGCCAAGATTGTTGTCTTCAGTAGTTTTACTGATAAATGGCAAGCAGGTTTTTTATTGTAAAATGCTCAATATCAGGGTGAAGACAAAGCATTGATAGACTTAATGCAAAGAATTTGTCACTTTAACTGAGCAGGTTCATGCCAACTTTGAAGTTTCGTGAGGGCACTATTCTGATGTCTTCACTCACTCATCAGGGTAAAGAAAGAAAAGAAAAAAAAAAAAAACAGCCCCGATGAGTGAATGATGTCCTAACAAAACTTCAAAGTCAGCATGAACCTGCTCAGTTAAAATGATAAATTCTTTTCATTAGATGTTTGTTTGTGTGTGTGTGTGTGTGTGTGTGTGTGTGTGTATATATATATATATATATATATATATATATATATAAGGACTTTAAATAACTTCTTGCTGATTTTTCATGAAAAGTAATGTTTTATTTACAAAATTAGTAAGAAATATGTCACTGAAAGTATTATCCATTGCTAGCCACTACTTTTTCCTATCTGGGAAGTTTTATCTTTATAATATGTTTTTACAGCGATTTAGTGGAGATACCTAAATTATAGTTTCCTAACTGAACTGTGATTAAGTGTAAATACTGTTTTTGTTTTAAATTTAAGAATTTAATTAAAAAAAAAACAAAAACAAAAAAAAAACTTTTGTTTTGTCAGTTTAAGTGATTTAGAATGATTAAAACCATTTTTCAGGGCGATGATTAAAAAAAGACAGTCTGGAGCCCCGCAGTTTAACACTACAACTTATTAAGAAACTATAGTTTGGGCCCATAAAATTTCTTTGGGACCTATTCAAATCAAATCCATGGGTCCTGGGACTCATTACATTAAAACGTTATCAGCATCACTATATATATATATACATATATATGTGTGTGTGTGTGGATTGTTTAATTATTTAGTTTTTGATCATAATAAAATTTGACCAGTACACATTTGTATTAAAAAGTGTTCAATACAATTATATTGTAGAACTTGTGAATATTCTTCATTTGTAAACGAGTTATTACGCGACCTAGGTTTCTACTATGTGGTGCCTTCAGGCGATTTGCAATAACTGATTTTACCGTTTTTTTGGCTTTTTGTTTTTTTTAATGACCGCTCATGTAATGCTGATTTTTTTGAACGCTCGCGTAGCAGGAAACTTTTGAATGCACAATTTTTAAAATTACAAGAAATTATGACATTTTTATCCATGGTTGTATGTTCATACAACAATTGATGAAAACACCACATGGTAGAAACCTAGGTGGCGTAATAACCAGTTTACAAATGAAGAATATATATCATGAGCCATTCTAAAAATCATATTTTGGCTAAAATTTCTGTTGAAAATAAAGACAAAAATTGTCTAACATTTGAATACTTTTTTATTACACTGTTTCTAATCTTTTGACTCACATGAGCCATCTTCAGAGTGGTTGTAGGGATGTTAACATAAAGATATCTATCATCAAAGATGATATTTTCTTGTGTTGACATAAAACATTGCTATGTGATGATAACAGTCACGGAATAGCAGATGCAGGTCGTCAATTAGTAATGCAGGTTCTATGACATCACACAATATGAAAGATCGAAATGTTAACAGAACCATACATCTAAATGCAATGTAATGTATTGTAACTAAATTGAAATATGATTTTATTGAGTGTGGGTAGCTTTGATTTAATGTAAATGATCATCGATATCTGAATTTTTTTTTTTTTTTACTGCGTGTATGCATGTGTGAATATTATCGTGCTATCCACTAAAAACTGTCTCATATTATATACATGGCTATATTTATCTAAGAAATGTTGTTTAATAGAACTATAATCAGAAAGGAGTCAGGTAAGTCTACGAGAGAGCGTGGTTGTAAAATAACCAATATGTGTAGTGGGCTTATTATTAGTATCAAAGATACAATCTTTGAACAGGCATGTAAATTGATACACTTCTTTGGCTTTCTGTAGAGGATTTAGTTGTGTGGTTGTAGGGTTATTAGAGACTAGTCACTATGCGGTCAATTGTTTTAAATTTTTAAAAATATGATGAGCTTAATTTGTTTATTATTATTAATTGGTTTAACATTTTTACCTATTATGTTTTTGAGTATTGTTTCATCACGTTTGTAATTATAATGCATCTGGTTGCAATAGTATAAGTAAATAATGTTATGTTTATTTTGACGTACACTTTATATTTGAATCTGTTGATCAATGATAGAGTTAGGAAATCCATTGTTAATAAGTGTTTGTTTAATGTTATTTAATTCTTTATAGAATATAGCTTTGGAAGAAGATATCATTTGTGTGTATTGAATTTAGTTTTTTATAACAGCTAAATTAAATCATTGAGGGCATTCACTATTATAATTAAGAAGGTTTTGTTTCGTGGCATATCAACCTCTGTAGGTTATTTAATGCCAAAAAGGCGAGGTTTTTAAGCTATTTATTTAATGTTTGCTTATAGTAAGAAGGTTGATTTAGTCAGATTTTGATGAAAAAAATTTCTTTTATTTTAAAAAACTGAAGATGTCTTCTAGTTTTGTATTCAAAAATGTATTGCTGGTAATAATTTTTTTCCTTCAAAAATGTATATTTTTCTATAAAAGTCTATTTTTATGTATATATTTCTATAAAGTCTATTTTTATAGTTTCATAGTGTTTAGATCCTAGTTTGGGGGTTAACTATTTACCCATAGCTGGGACCCTATTAGTATTGTAATTATTTATGCTATTTATATTGCTTGGACTGTTGTCTTCATCTTTGTTGCTATGTTAATGATGTTTCAGCAGTTATATGCTCTAATCTTTTTCAGGTGATTGAAATTTCAAACTGAACGCTTTAAGATACTTGAGAAAGCTAAACTGCCCAAATCTAACATTATGAAATTGGAGAGTCTGGCAATCAAAATCCTACAGAGGAATGACATCATCATTATATAACCAGCTGACAAAGACAATGCAACTGTAGTGATAGACAAAATAGAATAGATAGAAAAACTGGAAGACCTCATTAGAAATGGTAGCCATAGTAAAGAAATATCCAAGGTTAAAAACAGAACAAAAATAGTCGCAGATCCTAATCAGAACAAGGATCATTTCCCATCTTGGACATACAGACAATTGTCTCAATGTTACAGCAAGATTCTCACATATATCAATTCACAAAGATGGTATTCTGTTCAGGTCAATTGTTAGCTGCCAAGGCTCTGTGTGCCACCCTTTGAGTAGCTTCCTTATGGATATAATTGAACCTTTAATAGGAAAGTCACCATCATGTGTCTGAAACTCTGCTCACTTTGTAGAATTAATCAAAGATGCTACCATCCAATCCAACCAGATGGTAAGCCTTGATGTGGTGAGTTTGACACCAAGGTACCCACAGACAAGACATTATCGATAGTCAGGAACAGATTAGCCTTGGACTTACTCCTAGAAGAACATACTAGTATATCAATAGATAACCTGATGGAGATGCTGACTTGCTGTGCACAAAATATTAAAAATGGGATACATAGATGTCCCCTTCATACTATAGCCACACCAGGAAGAACAAAATTAAGGGTTCAGTTTGAAAATTCAATCATCTGAAGAATGGCTGAAACATTGTGAATATAACGACAAAGATGAGGACAACAGTCTAAACAATGTAAATAGTGAAAATAATGACAATTTATTCATTGCACCCTGTGTGTGTGTGTATATTTGGGCAGCAATTCCTCTTTTTTACATGTAGATGAGGCTATTATATTTGTATTGTTTATGAGAATATAGCTGGTAGTTCTCCGTATGTGTTTAAATGAAACCTAATTGAGCTATAGCCAGAGATGTAATGTGAATTTTCATGTTAGGCATATAGTTGTATATCCAATATAATTATTCATGAATTTGGCTAAAGATAATGGAAACATTATTATTATTATTAGTAGTAGTAGTAATAAAAAGCTAACACTCAATAGAATCAACTATGGACACAGCCACAATGTGCTGTGTCTGAAAAATAAAAACATTTCTATAACTAGATATATACATAAAAAATCCATACATTCAGTTAAGAATCAAAATAAAACTATCCTTGATAATGGTGAAAAGTATGTCCGAAAAAACTCAGACATACAGAACATTTGGACAATTTCTACGTAATTTATGTCCAGGAAAAAAAGAAAAAAAAAGAACCAGAAAATTACGCAAACATCTTATATATATATATATATATGAATGAATTGAGTTCTTTCAGTAACTGGCATGTGCATACACTGCTTATATACAACAAGTTTCAATTTCCCTTCTCTGATTCCATGCACTTATGGCTTAGGGGGTCGTGACTGACTAACGCCAAATCAGTCGAGTTTCGATCCCGGCCAGAAGCAAAAGGATGTGTCTAGCCACACTGATGAGCTGTGATACACCGAAACAGGCTTGTATGTGGATGACTAATATACTATGCTCTCATTACAACTGAGCTCTCTAGAGAAGCAAATTTTAAAAACAGTTTCCACTTCTGCAATATACACATTACTCTTCAGAAATGAATTGAGTTCTTTCACTGACTGGCGTGTGTATATACACTGCTTATATACGACACATTAAAATTTCCCTTCTCTAATTCCATGCACTTATGGCTTGTGGGTAGCAACTCTGACTGACACCAAATCGGTTGAGTTTCAATCCCGGCCAGAAGCAAGTGGATGTGTCTAGCCACACTGATCAGCTGTATGTGAATGACTAATATATGAGTATGGGATAAATATATATGTATTTATCCCATACTCATATAGAAAAATAGAATTCCGCATCCAAAAAACACTATTCTTAAAAAAATGCTCAATACAAAGAGTGAATAATTTTTTTTTTTTTTAATCATATCACCCCGAGCAAGGCGGTAACGCCACTGATGTGCAGGGAGCTATGTAAGAGTGAAAAGATTAGAAGAGAGAAAGCTGGAAACCACATCCTAAACAGGGAACAAGGGATGAGCCTCTACACCTGTTCAATAGACGTGGGTGGAGTGTCTAACCAGGCGATAGTTAAAAAAACAAAAAAAACAAAAAAGTGTTTTAAAAATTGATAATGAATTTCATCTGGACCAATTGATGAGTTTGTACTTACTGACAAAAATAAATAATTATGCTGTTTAATAAATAAATGGAGCGTCTAATTAAATATGAGTACCCACTAAAAATAATGTTTAAAAATCTAAAAATAGCTAAGCACACACACGCACACACACATATAAGGTGGGGATATCAAAAGTAAATGGAAGAAAAAAATAAAAGACTGCATAAGAAAAAACAAAAACAAAGAGTAATGAACTGGCTGATATATATATATATATATATATATTTTTTAATCATATCATTTATTTAGAATTTAAAACATATGTTATATCACTACAAAAGTAGCTATTTTGTTTCGACACTATTTGTGTCTTATCATGGTGATGGTGCTGATTTCAAGTTAAAGAGTTTTAAAAGGTTCAAAACTAGCCAAACCCCCTCAACCAGGGAGACATTGTTACATAGTCTGAGGTGACCAATCAAAATGCAAGTAATTTCTAATTTTAAAAACATAACAGACTCTAGAAACAATTTAAAACAATTTTAAAACTCTTCAAATTGAAATCAGCACCATCACTTGATAAGACACAAATAGTGTTGAAACAAAATAATTACTTTTGTAATGATATTATAACATTTATGTTAAAAATTCTAAAATATTGTATATATATATATATATATATATATATATATATATATAAAATACAAAAGAAAGAGGCATATTGGTAAAATCTCAAAGGAGATCCTATTAATATAAAATGTTGAAAAATTAAATATTAGAACTGATCCAGCCAGAGAGCTCAATCTAAATAAGTTTATTTACAGAGCCAATATGTAAATGTTTTACAGATAAAAAAAATTCATAATTCCCATTTCTGAATATATATATATATATATATGGATTTGTATAATTAGATTAATATAATCATTTTGTGTAGCATTATTCTGTTTCCTGTACATGGATTTAACCAATTGTAACAATTGATTTCTTTTGGTGACTGGTGTTTCTATAGTGTGAAGTGTTGACAATTTATATAAGCAGAAAACTTAACACACAAATTTTCTTTTCTTAATGGTTATTCAAGTTTTTTTTAACCTAAAATTGAACAGATGGAAATTTTATTTACTTTCCTGAAGCAAAATAAATTCTTACAGTTAGGTCCTAATATTTTTAATATTCAGAAATAAATAATACAAAATATCTAAATTTAAGTCTTTTAGCCTTCATCTGAATTTCATTCTTCTTCTATGTGCTGTGTCTCTTCAAGACGTAGGGGATCATGGCCCTCCACATCTCTCTATCTCTAGTGGCTCTTAGCAAACTTTCTCCTGTTACCTCACCCAAACCCTGCTCTACCATCCACTTGCTCAAGCCCATTATCTATGTTACCGCTGCTTTCCCCCATCTATCTTTCCCTCTGACTTGTGAGTATTAGATTCCCCAAGCCCTCCTTCCTTATTACATGTCCCAGGAACTACAGCTGTATTTTTCTGATGTCAAATATCAGTTTCCTTTTTGTTTCCATTTTCTCTAAAACATCATTGTTGCTCACACGTTCAGTCCATGGTATCCTCAGCATCCATTTGTAGAACCACTTTTTGTTGCTTCAAGTCTCTCCTTCAACTTTGAGGAGATTGTCCAGCATTCACTGCCATATTGAACAACAGACATTGCATAGTAACCCAGTACTCTCTTTGTTTCTAGTGAAATTTTCCTGTCTCTTAATACTCTACTCAGCTTCTGGAATGCATCCTTGGCCATGCCAATACGCCTTCGTTCACTTGTTTAAAAAGAACTTATGTATTTAGTTTGTTTGTTTTGTAGTATGTGTGTATATTCTATATTGAAAGCAAAAGAAGAGGAAAAACTGAGTAAACTATGTAATGCATTTGTGCAAATGGATAGCAGAACAGGGACAAAGAGTGATGGTAAAGAGTCAAAATTAATTAGAGCAAAAAAAGACAGGAATATGTGGAGAGCCATGATCACCTACCTAATGAGTTTGTACAAATAGATGGCAGAACAAGAACAAAGAGAGATGATGAAGGATCAAAAATTATCTGGAGTAGCAAATGAAAGGAACATGTGAAGCGTTATGACCCATAAAAGAAAAATTAAAAACCAATTTATTAAGCAAGTAAATTAATTGACTAATTACTTTCAATAACATTTTAATAAAGTGAATGTCTACTGTTAATTCACCATATGGAGATCATAAATTAAAATCATGTCTCTTATCTGAACTTGAACACTGGTCATTGGTCCCAGGTAAAAGCCACAATTTCAAATGCCAATTTTTCAAGGTAGACCAAAGTGAATAAATAGTCTTGTTAAAGCAAACTTTTTTTTTTTTTTTTTTTTAATTAACTCACCCCAAGCAAGGCAATAATACCATGAAGATAAAGAGGTTACTGGTAATGAAAGAGAAGGAAAAGACTTTAGAATGAACTGGAAATCCAATCCTAACCAAAAAAAATAAGGGATAAACATTTCCACCTGTTCAAAATACTGAACTATTGGGTGAAATAATCAGATAATAACTGTTTGTGTGTCTCTTTGTTAGTTTACACGACCCTTACACCCTGCCAATACCGCATAAATAATGGACTTTTCTATTTTGATTGCTTGAGAAGACAAAAGACATATCAAAGATGCTACTTAGTTTCAGTAAGAAAATGAAAGTAAAAATAGCAGTGTTTAACATCTCATTGAAATGGAAAAGTTGTCATTTTCAGATCTCTTCATTTGTACCCCATTATTTCTTAAAATAACAACCAACATTTATATTTATGATTGTTATTGTAATATTTTGTAAAAGTCATTAAGTTCAAATATTTAACAGTGTGATAGGGGAAATTCTACAGATACTTATTGTCACAGAACATGCCATGAGCATATTCAACTGTTAACTTAAGGATTAAGATTCATTAGAAAAATAAAATAACTTAAATTTTTTCAAAAGGTTAAAACTAGTAAATATAAATAAGAAGCGAAATCTAGCTACGAAAGAAGATAAATTAGCAGTTCTACTACCCAACCTAGGGATTGAACTCACAACCACTCTTTAAAGAAAATCAATTATTTCAATTCAGTCCAATAAAAAGCACTTATTAACATTAAACTAATATCTGCATCAACAGGTCTATTCATAATAATAAAAAGAAAAAAACATTTTGTAAGGAATTTGCATGTAAATGACTAGAGGGGAAGAATTCTATACTTCAAGAGACTCAAATGAATGCCATTTTTTTTTCTATTTTTTATTGTATTTTTAAAATTCTTTTTCATTTCATAAATGGGTCAAATAAAAAAATGTAAAAATAATAAATTGTAGAATTTATTTTGATCTGGATAATATCATATAACCTTGGTAATAGTAAACATTGTCTTAAGGCTAATAATACCTCAATGGCTTGTGCCCCTTTAAAACCTAAACAAACATATCCTTGAGATCAAATGCATTTTATAAAAAGAAAAAAGAAAAAATAGCTTATATATTTTCCAAGTAATATTGTTTTTTCTATAGAAACACATCTACAAGAAACCTATTACTATTGAATAAGAACTCCAGTTTACAAATAATTTGTTTCATTCTAAGAGGGGGGTTCCAATTTGCTAGCTAAATCATTGTAAATTGATCCCCCATTATACAAATGAAAAGAAAAAAATACACATACCATATATGATTAAACATATTCTTACTACATAAAATTTTAAATAATTTAAAGTTAAAATTAAAAAGTTCTTATATACTTTAAATAACATTATTTAAAGTAGGTATCAGCACGTTTTTGCTAAAAAAACAGCAAAGTATAATGAAAAAAGGCCCAAAATTATTGAAAACAAAGTTTTATCAACAAAATGTTGATGTTATTAAGAGGAAAAACCAAATTTTTATATTTTTGAATCCTTTCTAACATGCTCAAAATTTTGGTTAAAATTTTTTTTTTTTTTTTACATCAGTGTAGAAACAAAGTTTACTATGGGAATTTTAATGCCTTTGTTTCTGGTGAAAGACACATTCATTTGGAATATCTCGCAAAAATCAAATAATTTTCGTATTTTAATGAAGCTTTCAGAACTTATTCGCAAATGAATGAATGAACAATTTTCATTTTTGAAATTATAGTTTTTAGAAAATGTGGGTATTTTTTTATACTTGTTACCTTCACATAAATTTATTTCAAGAAATTTCTAGAAGCTAAATTCTGTTCGTAAACTTTGTTTTATAAGTTAAATGCAGGAGTCCTTGGAAAATGTAAATCAGCCATATTTTTTCAAACAGTTTGTTACTTTCCTGAAAATCTGCTTCAACTAGTAAAATAAAAAAGAAATAAAGCTATAAACACCTTTATTTTTTATCTACAAAGGGGGATCAATTTACAATGAATTTGCATAGCAAACTGAACACACTCTTTTAAAATTTAGAAAATTAAAGAAAATATATATTTATTATCTGGAGAGCTTAATCAATAATAAAATGAAAAATAAAAAAAATTGAGAGAGAAAGCTTATTTCTTGGGGAGGTGCAGTTTTGTAGAAACACCATAATTTCTTTCTTTTTTCCTATGTGTAATCAACAAATCAATGAGATTTCTCAATAGTATTGCTAGTCAGAAATAAATCCTATAGTCTTGTGCAATGACACTTGCTGTTATAGTTACTCATCTTGCTTCAAGGTAGAGAAAAGCTTTGATATAGTTGAACTCTCCCAAGAGCTGCTGCTACCTTCTTTTACTGCTTTGTCGATAGAAACAAAAGCAGGAATGAGATTCCTTTTCCCCTTGTAACCAGAGATTTCTGTTTCAAGAAAGAAATCAATGCTAACAAGGAACTGTGCCGAGTGGACTTGGTTAGTAACCTCTAGAGAGATAGCACAAAAGCCTGGATGAATGCATCGAATAATGAGAAACACTTTTGGCTTAATGGCTGCCAATATAAGAGCTTTGTGCAATGGTAAGCAAATAATACAACCATTATTACAAGTTAACCCTTTGACTATCATTTCCTTTTCAAGTTTAAAAAAAAAAAAATCGTTAATGTATATTTTTTCAATTATTTCACCCCAAACAAGGTGATAATGCCACTAAGATGCAATGTGTTACTGGGAATGAAAGAGAACAAGAAGATTTTAGTGAGGAGAAAGGACAAAAAAAAAAAAAAAAAAAAAAAAAAAAGAACAGGTTTCAGGAAGATAGATGGGAAAAAAAATGCTAAGATGTAAGGGGTTACTGGGAGTGAAAGAGAATGAAAAGACTTTAGTGAAGTAAAAGGACAATAAAAGAACAGGTTTCAGGAAGACAGAAGATGGCAATAATGCCACTAAGACGCAAGAGGTTACCAGGAGTGAAAGAGAATGAGAAACCTTTAGTGAGGAGAAAGGACGATAAAAGAACATGGTTCAGGAAGATAGAAGATGGCAACTGAAATTGCATTTAAATTTTTGAAGATTATAGATAGCAAAGAAACAAAAAACTGGAAGAGATTTCTACTGGTGAGAAAATAAACTATTTGAATAGAACATATGGTTGCATCTAGCGAGTGTAACAGTAAAATGGTGAGACCTAGCTGCCAATCCATTAGTACACTTAAATTTAGGTACCTCCATGAATTCAATGAAAAAACAGGATAGCATAAAGAAAAAAAGCCATAAACAAAATAAAAACAAAGTTTTCTCAGTAAAATGTTAATGTTATTATTAAGAGGACAGAACAAATTATTTTTAATTATTTAAAAACTTTTAAAATTCTTTCTAACATGTATGAAATTTTGGTATAAAATCTTGTTTTTCTTTCATTCGTGAGTGGTGCAATTTTTTTTACAAGGGTTTAATATGGCAAATGTAATATTACACAAGTCACTTTTTTGCTGGTGAAAAACATTAATTTGGAAATTCTTGCAAAAATCAAATAATGGTTGAATTTTGATGAAAATTTCAGGTCTTATTCATAAATGACCGAAATCATTTTTTAAATAATTAATTTTAGAAAATCTTGGTAAATAAAATATATATATATATATATATATATATATATATATATATATGTGTGTGTGTGTGTGTGTTACTCCCTCACTAATTTATTTCCTGAAATGTCTAGAAATTTGCGAGAGTTCGCCTATATACCTAATATTGATTAAATTCAGGAGTCATTGGGGAATGATAATCAACTGTTTTTTTTTTTTCTAAATTAGTCCCTTTTCAGAAAATCTGCTCCAAATTGTGGGGGAAAAAAAAATACAATAAAACTATCCCAAATGAAAAATAAGCAGACATATGGAGGAAAATATGTATTTTCTTTTTCGAAAGATAAATTATCTGATATTTGGAGTCATACTATCAAAAGAATTTTTTTACTTACTAAATTCAGCAGAATGTGTATATTTTTTTGTATTAAAAATAAGTAAATTTAACTGAAACTTTTATGATTAAATCAATTTCATGTCTTTGTAATTCACAACACAAAGTTAAAACATAAATCTAGTGAGAAAGTTAAGATATATTCATGTTTTAACTTTATTGCTCACATTGTTTTTAAAAGCTAAAGCCTAATTTTTTTAAAAATAAACTTTTTTGATATAAATTCATAAAGGGATTTGCTTAAGGCATAAAAAATAATTCTAATAGTCTAACAATTTTTTAGAATTGTTTTATTCATAAAGAATGTTTTTTATTTTTATTATTTTGATTTAAAATGTATGAATGTTAAAAATTCTCTCTTTATTTGTACTTCATCACTCATAATCATTTTGTTGAATTAATAAATTAAATCATATTCCTTAAAAATATAAGAACATTTCACTTTTCCTAGAATTCTAAGAAAAATGATTCATATTGTAAATTTTTACTGATTGATTTTTTCTTAAATTTTCACAAGAATTTAAAATAGGTTTGGTTTAAAAAAATTTTTTTTTCGTATACAAACTACATATTCAACTGAAGAACATAGAGAGAATCATCAATGTTTGATGAAAAGACAGGTGCCAGAATTGCAGTTAGACTTCAAAAAACATATCTTCAGGATGGTGCTATCCCTAAAATTCTCCCAAACTGTCCCTCATATTTATCTACATTGACCACCTCTAGAGTGTCACCAGATTTTAGAAGAATTCAACTGGAGAATTTTGCTCTTAAAAGTGCTTTAAATAAAGGCATTACTGATGACTTAACATATAAAAAGCAAAAGAAATTATTCAATTATTACTGCAAATTTTTAATGTGTATACTATTCAGAGATTATTGACCTGAGAAAAACAGAAATGTTTGCCTAATTTTGCAGAAGATGCAGAATATATAAACATATTTTATATTTGGTGGATAATAATGAATGTAAAAACACCATATAAAGGTTGTTGGCTTAGAAATAAATACTGTCATCCAGTAAATAAAGAAAATTTTAGATTTTTCTCTGTACTCTGTGACTGGTTAGAATTTTGGAATAGCATTTCTGGAAGAAATGTCAAATTAACAAAGGAAACTTTCACTGCTTTGTATCATAACCTATGCATTTCTAGAACTGACCAAATATTGCAAAGAAGAATTGAAAATACTATACATATTACCTGGACAATTTTAAACTGATCACCTTGAGGCAAAGTTTGGTCAATACTGGTAACTTAGTGGGGATCAGTATAATATCTCGATGTGGGAAGTGTTTGAGTGTGAAAAAAATTAAAATGCTATCCGTTTTAAAACTGAGCTTGCCATTTAATCAGCAATGCATTAAAATTGATTTAAAGAATTTACAAGAACCAAAATGGGACGAAGTGACAGAGGAGCAAAAGTTAGATATGTATAAATTTAGAATTGATGTTAAAGAGGATGATGTTAATAAATGTAGAGAAGTTCTTCCTGTAATACTATACTTAGTAGGTTATTGCTGTTATGCAGTTTTTAAGAAAATTAAATGCAATAGTTTTTTTGTTTTTTTTTTAATCATATCACCCCAAGGCGGTAATGCCACTGATGAGCAGGGGGCTACGTAAGAGTGAAAAGATTGGAAAAGAGAAAGCCGGAAACCACATCCTAAACAGGGATCAAGGGATGAGCCTCTTCACCTGTTCAATAGATATGGGTGGAGTGTAAACTGGGCGATAGTTTAGTCTATCTACTCCAATTGCAAAGATTTAATATGTGGAAGAGATAATGTAAAAGAAATACCTGAAATAAATAGCTATTTTCAGCAGATTAATCCAGGTTCACTCCTATGTCCTAATAATACAACTACAAATTTTGTTCTATATAATTATGCAGTCATTGGTAAGCTGATAAAAATCCTTTTCTTCATTCAATAAATCAAAGGAAATTAGCTATGCATATAAAGAGCTTCTTTTTAATGTTGACACTTGTGATGAGGGTCACAATATAGAAAAAAATAGAAAGAATGTTTGTCTGGAGCTCTTTTAAATAACTTTTGTTCAAGGAAAAATAATATTATAAGTAGCAAGTTAAGCAAAAAAAGGAAAACTTCAAATATTCAGTTAAATTTTGCATAAGTATTATGTGATATTTAAATCTATTTATTGTTTGCATCTAATTTATTTGCTTCTTTGTAGTTAATTTATTTGTTTCTTATTTATATTCAATTGTTTTATTTATTCATCATTTACTTGTAATTTGTTTGTTCATTCAATTATTGTTAGTTCCCTAATTCATAGTTCACTTGTTGCTATATTTGAGCAATAATCACTTAATAATTACAATATTGTAACCTTAAAGAATAATTGTTAAAATTGAAATAAAAACATGCAAATTAAAACAATGCTGATCAAAATTCTAAAAATAAATGTTTTCAAATTTGTAACAATTAAAATAATTAACAAATTACAGTCTTTAAAATTTTAATGAAATGTTACGTGATTTGTTTATTTACAACACCATAGTCAGCAACAATTTTTTATTATCATTATTTAGAAAAGAAGGAATATTAAATAAAGTTCAGTATACAATCTTACCCTGCTTCTTTTTTAAACCTAATTTAAAAATATTTTCTAAGATTTTTTCTTTAGTTTACAATCATTCATTACTGCCAGTCTTGCTAACTGAAGACATACGTGTCTGTCATCTCAGATTTCATTCCAAATCCAGATTATAGTTTTTTTTGTTTTTTTTTTTGCCAAAGACCATTCTTATCCTAACTATGAATGCCTATGTCATCAGCATAGGCTCTCTCATTATCAGTACATTGGAGGAAGGGAAAGCATAATCATTGTCATATATTGGTCTATTTTGTTTGTGATTTGGTATAGAGTGCTTCAGTGATCTGTGCCCATCTCTTCACATCTATGCTTGCAAATGTGCAGGGCAGAGTCTAGGAAGTGCTTAATATTTTGTCCAAGACCATTCTTATCCTAACTATGAATCTCATTAATGAGGCTCTCTCATTATCAGTACATTGGAGGGAGGGAAAGCATGATCATTGTCTTCTATTCGTCGATTTGTTTGGGATTGTTTTGAGGACAATGTAGATTAAAATGATATTTTAACTCTCACTTCTACTCTTTCAGTTTTGTTTTTCACGCATCCTGTATGTGGAACTCAAATCTGTATACTTGCTTCCCCAATAGCTACAATTTCTAAAAGTTTAAATGCAATTGCAATTGTCATCTTCTATCTCCTTGAATTTGATCCATCTTTAATTCTTTCTTTGACACCCCTGTATTCTACATTTTTTCTTGCTGTAACCCCCAGTGCAAATACCCAGGGTCAAGGACACGTGGTTCAATTGATAAAAGTGTTGGTTGAATCTAGTGACTTGACCCAAAGAGTTGTGAGTTCAATACCTGGCTACAGCAGAGATGAAAAAAAAAAAAACTTTGAGAGATGAGTTAATGAGAGATAACCAATACTTAAACATGTGGAAGATTTATGATACATTGAACTAAAACAAGCTACCTCAGTGGACAGAATAACGGTTTCAGTTTTAAATTTCAGTCACCTGAAGAAGACCAGAGCATACAAAAACCAAAACACAGTGAATATTGCAATAAAGGTGAGGACAACAGTCCAAACAATGTAAATAGTGTAAATAATTACAATACCTCATCTCAGAAATATATATATATAAAAAAATAAAAAAAAAACTTTCATATTTCTTTATAAATTGGTAAATATTATAGTTGGTTCACATACTTCTATAATCTTGTAAGTATAAAATTAACCTTTTAAAAAAACAATCTAACAACTAAATAGAATAACGTTTTTGTTATTTTTAAATTTCTAGACATAACTTAAAAAAAAATTTTAAGTTATCATTTCATGTTAAGCAAGGTGTTAACGCCACTGATGTGCATGGGGTTACATAAGAGAGTTGAAGTATTAGGCAGGAAGAGAGTGAAGACAAAAACGAACCAGCTACAGAGGATGAAAGAGAAAGGGCAAGAGAAGGATGGTAACACAGGAGTGAAGACAGTTGCGAAGGTAGAGAGAAAGGAAAAGAACAAGATACACAGGGTGATGTAGAAAAGGGGTGGAGTTAAGTAGTTAGGAGATGAGAATTGACTTTGCATTTAAATTCCTGGAGGTTATAGCCGTCAGGAAAGCAAGTATAGGGAAGGGAGTTCCACAGGTGGGAAGCACGCGTAAACTCTGCTGGAGTAGAATTGTCACCTGCATTTGGTTGATCTAACTATAAAAGGGTGAGATCTTGTTGTCAGTCTGGTTGCCCGAGCAAATTCTTGTGGAGGGGGCACCAGTGACCCAAGTTTGTCAGAGCAGAAGCCATGAAAATATTTATAGAAGATACAGAGGGAAGCCACATCCCGCCGATGAGAAAGTGGCTGGAGTAGAGCTGCCAGGTCGGGACCAATCACATTACAGATTCTTCTTTGGAGCCTCTCGAGAACACCGAGATGAACAGTAGGGGTACCTTAGATATGACAACAGTATTCCAGACACGGTCGGATAGTTGATTTGCATATGTGCAGGATCGATTCAGGCAAAAAAAAACTTCCTGGCCCGACAGGGACCCAACCTTCCTAGCAGTGGATTTAGCTATTGATTCAATGTAATTATTCCACTTGGGGTCGAAAGATAAGGTAAGGTCGAGGAGGCACAGTATATTGCTTTCAGGGAGACTTGCTTAGTCTATGCTTATGGGTGGCAAGCAAGATTGCTTGTGATGGTTGACAGATAGGAGTTTCGTTTTAGAAATGTTGGAATTTACGAGCCACTTCTTACCCCAGTCCATCACTGAGTGGAGGTCCTTCTCAAGATCAGCAGTGAGGTTATGTTCGTCCACCTCACCAGATTTCTTACTAATATGGGAGTAAATGGTAGATGCGTAGATGCCTACTTTCGAATTTGATCATACCTGGGAGATCTTTATGAAGATTAGAAAGAGTGTCAAGCCTTGGAGGACTATGATAAACATTGCTGAATGGGTATACAGTAAAAGCATATTCAAAAGAAAAAAACTTTTGATACACCACTTTTTGTTGGTTCAAAGGTTAGACTTTGTCCTAAGTTACACACACATAAAAAAAAAAAACAATTCTATAGCCTAATAAAAATCAAAAAATGAGGTAGGAAAAAGTAAGCCATATAGCATTTGACCCAGATGAACACATCAACTCAATTTTTTAACATTGGATTTTTTTTTTCAATCAATTCACCCCAAGTAAGGTAATAATGCCACTAAAACACAAGGAGTTATTGGGAGTGGAAGAGAATGCAAAGACTTTTGAAGGAACTGAAAATCCAATCCCAAACAAGGAACAAACCTCTACACTTGTTAAAAAGACTGGGGAGAAATGTAAACCAGATGATAGGTGAACATCTGACCAAAAAAAAAAAAAAAAAAAAAAAAATCAAACACCAGAACTTTTCAGCACGCCCTTACAAAATTGCTTGTATTTCTGGGATTCATTCCGAGACTGCTACCAAAGGGCAGATTGGGATTCGTTCCGAGACTTCCTCTGTGACGTCCCATGGAACACCGTTTTTAGTCTTCCCATCAAAGAATGTGCATCTGAGGTCTCCTCCTGGGTTAATAAGGCTGGCATCGATGCCTTCATCCCTGCCAGGAAATTTCTGCTTAAGTCTCATTCGTCTCCATGGTTCTTGCCTGCTTACTTGGCCGCCATTGCCCACCGGAATCATTTCTTCCGTCTCTACCGTAGCTACTCGTCGGACCAAAACAGGCGCCTTTTCACTTTAGCTC
Organism: Ascarosepion bandense; assembly: GCA_037127315.1. Classification (NCBI taxonomy): domain Eukaryota; kingdom Metazoa; phylum Mollusca; class Cephalopoda; order Sepiida; family Sepiidae; genus Ascarosepion; species Ascarosepion bandense. The sequence continues at coordinate 21,879 of JBBBDQ010001584.1, forward strand.
GTAATAAGTGTAAAAAGATACTTAACGAAGCTAAGACATTGTTTGCTGCCAGAATGAAACAACGCACAGCATCCACTAAGTTTGGCGCCAAAGACTACTGGCGACTCTGTAAAAGAGTATTTAACAAGAGCAAGTCCACAATACCCCCACTAATCAATAATTTTGAGGTCCTCACCTCCTCAGCGGACAAGGCTGAATGCTTTGCACGGAGATTCTCGAACAATTCGAGTCTGGACCCGTCTGGATTTTTACACCCAACTTCTCACCTAGAACTGAGGCTCAACTGAATGACGTCCACATTACACCCTCGCTTGTCTCTAAGATAATCTCAAAACTTGACCCCCCACAAAGCGAGCGGAGGGGATGGAATCCCAATCATAGTCTTAAAGAAATGTGCCCCTGAACTCTCCTATGTCCTTTCTAAGCTCTACAACTTCTGCCTCTCTGCTTCCTGCTTTCCTGCCTGTTGGAAATCTTCCTCTGTAGTTCCTATATTAAAAAACTCTGGAGAACCCTCGGCCCCGCAAATTACTGCCCTATCAGCCTTGTTCTGATCTTTGGCAAAGTGCTCGAGGCCATTATCAACGCCGAGCTCATTCAGCACCTCACAGAACACAGGCTCCTCTCGGACAAGCAGTATGGTTTTTGCTTCACCAGGTCTACTGCCGATATGGTAACGACCATCACCGAGTATATATACCAGGCACTCGACAGAAATGGCGAAGCCTGAACCGTCGCCTTGGATATCTCTAAAGTGTTCGACAGAGTTTGGCATGCTGGCCTTCTATGCAAACTGCGGAGCTATGGTATAGCCAGACAATTGTTTGAACTAATCCAGTCATTCTTATCTAACCGCACATTGAAAGTGGTATTAAACGGACATGCCTCCCAGAGCTACCATACAAACGTGGGTGTCCCTCAAGGCTCTGTCCTAGGTCCTACGCTCTTTCTGATCTACATTAATGATCTCTCCAATACCATAACATCCCAAGTAGGTATGTACTCTGATGACACCACAGTTTACTCTCGCCTTGATCAAAAATCTGGTGTGGGCGACAAAGCTAACCTTGCAGCCGAGCTTGGAAAGGACCTCCAATCCGTAGTGGACTGGGGGTAAGAAATGGCTCATAAATTTTCATGCTTCTAAAACGAAGTTACTATCAATTAACCATCACAGACAACCGCACCTACCTCCCATTAGCATGGACCAGGCTTGCCTCCCAGAGAGTAAAACACTACGCCTCCTTGGTCTCACACTTTCAGCGGACCTCAAGTGGAATGACTATATTGAATCCATTGCTAAATCCGCTGCTATGAAAGTCGGTTCTCTGTGCAGGGCCCGGAGGTTTTTTCTGTCTGAATCTATCCTGCACATTTATAAATCTACCATCCGCCCGTGCATTGAATACTGTTGCCATATCTGGTCAGGTGCCCCTGCTATTCTCCTTGGGCTTCTCGACAACGTACAGCGGAGGGTCTGTAATGTGATCAATACTGACTTGGCAGACCACCTGCAGTCTCTCTCTCACTGGCGCGATGTGGCTTCCCTGTGTCTCTTCTATAAATACTTTCATGGCTTCTGCTCTGATGAACTTAGATCACTGGTGCCCCCTAGGTTTGCACGAGATACTAGATTAGCAACTAGATCCCACCCTTTTACAGTGAAACCGATAAAATGCAACCGCAACTTCTACTCCAACAGTGTCTTTTCTCGTACTTCCCGACTGTGGAATTCTCTTCCACATGACTGCTTCCCCGACAGCTACAATCTCCAGGAGTTTAAATGTAAGGTCAATAGACACCTCCTAACACACTAACTCACTTCCATTCTTTCAAACACTCTTCCCATCCTTCCAACTATCTATCACTCCCCTTCTGACATTTCCTATATCTAACCACTCTTTCTATTTACCTTCCCCTATGTAGCCCCAAGTGCAATAGTGGCAGTGGAATGCCTTGCTTGGGGTGAAACGATAAAAAAAAAAAAAATTGGTAACCTTGTTGAGTTGAACAAAAATCTTATGACAATTGAAGAACAATAAATTGTTGTCTACTTGTCATTTGATCAGAAACAATGATAAAATCTGCATAATGTTTAGCAAACAATTAGTAAACTACATGGCCTTGTGAGTGATGAATTTTTTGCCATTCTGTTAGCTTTTCACTACTCTTACTATATTCAAACAAATCAGATTCCTTAGTTCCACTAGCACAGATATATTAACAGATTGAATCTACTATGCCATATGCACAGTGTCAAATCATCTGTATTCCATTGGTAAGGAGAAAGTTCCACTGACAGCTTATTTTTGCCCAGAACTGTTGCTCTGTGGAACAAACTCCCGAGAGGATGCTTTCTTAACTACTAAAATTTTAGTATCTTCAATTCTAGGGTCAACCAATAACCATCCTGCATACTCTATTATGCACCTCTTCCCCCACCCCCAAAACACTCATTTAGTAACTCTCTACCTTAAGTGGCTTTTGGGCCATGAACTTCATAAACAATAGTGTAAGAAAAAAAAAATGAGCAAAGAAGACATAGGAGTCTAACCTCTGAGGAGAGAAGAGTAAATAACTCACCCTATTGATACAGCCATTTTAGACTGTTTTGTGTCTCCAATTTATCAATCAGTATCTACATGTTGTTTTTTATCCCAGCACCACTGATCGTGTGGAAGACACACTCAGCACTGTTTTCTTGATAATCTACAAGAGAAAGCATAAAAGAAAATTCTTGACTTCAAAAGTTATACAGCAATTAAGAGAGGCAATGAATTTGAATTCTATAAGAAACTAATTTGCAAACGTAAGATCCATGAAAATTCTGTTATTACCAAATAAAACATTTATTTATATATTTGTGAAAGCATCCTCCCCACTGTACTATAATGTTCTTTTATACATCTGAAAAACAAAAAATATAAACAATAACAGTTTAAAGTGCTCAATACCTAAAAAGGGTAGAACAACTGAATTAAAAAAAAAAAAGCAAAAAATACACACAAATCATCTGTTAATATTTTTGAAATGAGATATTGTAACTATTTATATGATTTACATTTTTTGGAATGTTGTCTTCAACTTTATTGTCAAATTCACAATGTTTCAGCTGTTGTGCACTGACCTTCTTCAGGTGGTATACATTAGAATTTTGCAATGAACTCTTTATTTCATCTTCTGGGATAGATTGTTCTAGTTCCATGTACCATGCCTTTCCTAGATATCTCAGTTTCAGTGAAGAAAACCAGAGTTCACAATGACTGAAATGTCATGAATATGATAAAGATAAGGGCAACAGTCTGAACAATGTAAATAAACACAAAAACTTGTTCACATGTGAACTTTCACCATCGGGCTTTTCAAGCTTTGAGTATTACGATCAATGATTGATCCTAGTACTTAAAGCATTGCAATTTTTTGCTTTTAAATTTGATCATATACATTATTATAAAAGTTATATTTTGTGCATACATGGGTTTTGAGTAGATATCACTTTTTTTTTTTTAAGAGTGAAATAAATATCTACCAGTCTTACTGCAGATAAATATATGCCAGAAATTGAACTCGTATTCCCTTTCTTGATCTGAGAGATCATCTTCAAACTAAGTGAGCTTTACCATTAAACTATGAGAAGCTATAAAAAAAAAGAACAAAAAAAAGGTCAATTATTCTATTACATGTGTAGTTCCTTCTTTTGACATTTGAAGATTGTGAAAATGCATAAAAACAGATTTGAGATAATTAATTAAAAAGGTAATAGGCAAGGAATGTTCATTGACCGGCAAGAAAATATTTGAAGCTGGTGTTGTGAATGTAAACAAAAATTGTTTTGTTTTTAATCATTTGATACTAATCAAGGCAATAAATCCACTAAGATACAAAGGGGGGGGCACTTACTGAGGGTAAAAAAATATGAGAAGACATTAGTGAGGAGAAAGAGCAATAAAAGAACATGATTCACGAAGACAGAAGATGGCAACTGATGGTGCATTTAAATTTTTGAAGATTGTCAGTGGTAGGGAAGCAAGAAACCAGAGAGTTCCACAGGTGAGACATGCAAAAAAAGAAATTATGAGAATAGAAATTATGATTACATCTCGCTATTTCAACACTAAAATGATGAAACCTAGTAGAAGACTTAAATTCTTGTAGTACAGGTACCAAGGAGGAAAGCTCATTAGGACAATTGCCATGAAAATATTCATAGAAAAAGAAATAGAGAAGCCATGTTATGGTGGTGAGAAAGTGACTGAAGCCAAGATACCAGATCAGGATGACATTACAGACCCCTTGGATTTTGTTCAGAACCAGACATAGATGTGGCAGAAAGTCACAGATAAACGATAAATTCATCAATGTACAAGATGGATTTTGGTGATAAAAATTGTCTGGCACAACACTGCGAACCAACTTTCTTAGAATTCTTTCTTAGAATATGAATACTACTGCTGCTCCTGTTGTAAAAGAAATTATCATAAAGTACCAGCAACTTTGATCAGAGTCAGTTGAGCCATCATTCCTAAGTATGTTTCAACACATTCCTATCATTAATCAGATAAACACTACAGAAGAAATAGCAGTAATGATAAAATTATTTGTTTTTGGTTTATGCTTTACCATAGTGCTAGCTTGTTTATGGTCACATCACACTGAAATACCAGTTCTTGGCAAATTATCAAAGTTAAAACGGCTAAACTACTATCTTTAAGAAATCACAGAAAGAAGTAGTGTAAGTTGGAAAAAGAAGTACATGAAAACTGATTTCCTAACAGCCATTCTGAAGATGAATGGACATTGAGAAGTGGGGAAATGGAGTAGTGTTGTTTAATAGTATTGTAGACAACAAAATTATTATAGGCTTCTTCATATTGATCATGATGAATACAAAGTATGTAAGTTCATTGGAAAAATGTTTTTGGCATAGAACATGTCATAATCAAAAGGTTTAAAAAGTTAAATTGTATATTCATGCAAAACAAAGCTCCTTCATATTTTACAATATTGACTATTGCTCACTTTAAAAAAAAAAAAAAATCTTAAAAATCACTCAAATTTTAAGGATCCATCTGATGAAGTTCAACTCCTTCCACAGATATTTCTTATATAATTTTGGTCAGACATCTGGTTAAATGAATTTAAAATCCTTATATTGTCTTCAATTGGAACCACTTATTCTCACTGTTATATGATTGGGATTGATAATTTGCTGAAAGATCTAATTAGTAGTTTGAAAAATTCTACAGATGGAAGAATCTTATTATCCAGTATTTTGTGATACCATCCAAAATTTCTTTGATGATATGTCCTGTGTATATACTATTGAAGAAAGAACAACCCCAAAGTATACTTCTACCACCAAGCCACATGAAGTGTCCTTTCTCCATACAACTTTTAAACTGTTTCTATTAAAGAAGTCAATTCTAAAACAGTGTTAATGTCAAAAAGACTCAGCTACTATATCAGTAAAAATTAGCAAGTAAGACTCAGTTTCATTCTAGTTGGTTTTCAGGTGTGTTATATGGCATAACACATCACTCAATAAGTCCCAGGCCTGACATACAGATGCTGCCACCAATAAAAATCCATATGATTTTTATGAAGTACTAACCTCCAAATGGCATGTGACAAAATTTGGGCTCAACTGAATTACTAATTTACAAATTAAAGTTATTTAAGTGATAGCTACTATTGCAAAACAATGGAAAAATCTGAATTTTGAGTGTTGATAAAGCATTGCTTTCTGACGGGAATATATACTGTTCAAGCAAAGCAATAGCTCGATAAGTATTATTTGAACTCTGCTCATTCGAAAACAACAGTTAAGAGGTGGTATGCTGACTTTAAATGCAGTCATAGACACAAATGTTGCTAAATGCTCAGGTCGCCCAAAATGGGCAGTTGTCCTGGAAAACAACAAACTAATTTTGGCTGATCATAAGTCAAAGTTGTGTGAGATAGCAGTTAAACATATCAAAAGGCAGTGTATTCACCATTTAGCATGAACATTTGTCAATGAGAAAATTGTGTTCAAAGTGGGTGCCTCATTTGCTTAAAGTCGATCAAAAACAACAACGCATTGACAATACAGAGCATTGTTTGCAACTGTTTCAACACAACAAGGAGTTTTTGCATAAATATGGTACAATGGATGAAACATGGATCCACTACTTCACTCTGGAGTCAAATTGGCAGTCAGCTGAGTAGATAGCAACAGGTGAAACCAGCCAAAGCTATGAAAGATGCAAACATCAGCAGGCAAGGTTTTGGCCTCCATATTTTGGGATGTGCAAGGTATTTTGTTCATTGATTACCTTGAAAAAGAAAGAACCATCAATAGTGAATATTATATAGCATTATTAGTGCATTTGAAGCAAGAAATCACCAAGAAACAGCCACAATGGAGAAGAAAAAAGTGTGTCACAAGTCGATCACAACGATAACAAAACTACGTGAATTGCACTTCGAATTGCTTCTGCATCTACCCTATTCTCCAGATCTGGCTCCCAGCGACTACTGGCTGTTTGCAGACCTCAAAAACATGCTTCAGAGAAAGAGATTTGGCTCCAATGAAGAAGTGATATCAGAAACTGAGGCGTATTTTGAGGTCACAGACAAATCATTCTACAAAAAAGGCATCAAATTGTTAGAGAAGTGTTGAATCAGTGTATCACCATAGAAGGAAATTATGTTGATGAATAAAGTTGCATTTTGCCTAAAAATAGTTGTTTTATTAGTTGGGCTCAGGATTTGATTGAGTGATGTGTTATAAGCATGAAAGTTCATAAACAAAAAATAAAGCCATAGGTAGTATAAGAGGTACTTATTTTTGTTTCTACATTTAGAATATAATTAAGACATTTTGTACAATACTCTATCCCGCTGGGAGGAATTCTAAAAATGTATAACTTCTTTCACCAGCATAGTTAACAGCTTTTTTAAAGATCCTGTCCTTAAAAAGTCCTGGGTATGACAATAAACTACATCTGGCAGCAAGACCTCTGATCAAGAGATAAGAAGTTTCGAGGAGCGTAGAACCACCTCTTAGTTGCTTTTTTCCCCAGGTCCTCTATGACCCAGTGTGGTAGCACCTGTTGGGGTCCCATCTATGGGCAAATAATGAACTCCAAAACACTATGAAAGTATAAAAATACAAACTATATATATATATAGCAACACTATATATGGTAAATTTAACAAAAATACATATTTAAAGTAACATGACCAAATTACTTCAAAGCACTCAAGAAAATTAAATTCTGGCATTAAATGACCCGTAAGGAACTGATATGCTGTTAAACAAATTAATCAACCATTCTTTCTAGTGTTTGTCTTTATGTTTCAATTTGCATAATTGCATAGAAAACAACTATTGACATGCTGCCTGTTAACGTTGAGTTGTCTGACATTATTTTGTATTTGTACCAACACAGTTATGTCCCTTGTTTTAAGTTGCATAGTTTCTGTGTTATAATAATAAAGAATACAGATACCTAATACATGTTGTGTTTACCCTGTGAGGTATGAACAAGATAACAGTGTCTTTGTAGTTAAGGTTCTTTGTTTTCAGAAGATAGATTAGTGCTGTTGTAGTAACACCACTCTAAGACATCTTGAGTTCAACTCTGGTTTTAACAGTTGCCTAGTGTGTGTGTATGTGTGTGTCATAGGGGCACCATATTTACTGCAGTCATAGCAACAGTGGTGTGTCTAGGGTAAGATAATCTGAAGGAGCCCATCCCTCTTCAGGCTGGTTTTGATTTCAGAATTTCCCTTCTTCCTACTGTCAGAGGAAGATGAATTCATGCTTTAAAATCATTTCACCTCTAGTAAGGCAATAAAGCCACTAAGGGGTTGCTAAGTGTGAAAGAATATGAAAAAGACTGGAGTCTTGCTTCCTTTTCTTTTATTGTTCTCATGTCTTTTCCAAGGCTATTAGCACAAAACAGAATCTAGTGGAAATTGAACCAGGTATACTTAACTTTCCTCACTGATATCCATTGCACCATCTGTGCCTTCAGTTGCCTAGTAAAATATGGTAAGCATAAAATTTTGAAAACTTATATTGGGTTGTCCAGAATGTCCATGCTGATTTTTAAGAGAAATTAAAACACAAAACAAAATTATGCCATTAAATATTCAACTAAATATGAACCATTTTCTTGTACAACCTTTCTTTATTTCAACTTAAAGATTCTGTCTTCCAAGAATTTTGGTGGTTTCTCAGCAAAGAATTCACTAGTTTTTTTTATTTATGTCATCCAAAGAATTTTTAGTATTTGATTATTTTTCATGGACCAGAATTAATGAAAATCAGAGGGAGCAATGTCTGGTGAATACGGTGGGTGGGGGTAACCCCTTCCTAACGAAGTTGCAATAATTTTTACTGGGTTTCAAAAGAAACATGAAGTCTAGCATTATTCAGATCGAAAACAACACCTTTACTGTTCATCAATTCTGGGAATTTTTTCTTAAATTGCTGCCTTTAGTTCATCCAGTTGTGAGCAGTACTTTTCAGAATCAACTGATTGGTTACTTGGCAGACATTCATGGTACAGGATTCCTTTCCATTCCCAGACGCACAACATGGTTTTCTTAGGATGAAGACCTGCTTTGGGGATGACTAAAGTTGGCTCATATTGCTTAGCAAAGGATATTTTTCACTGAACATTGTTGTAAACAATCCATTTCTCATTACCTATCATAGTTAGCTTAAAAAGGGTGCATTTTCTTACATTTATAGAGTAAATCAAAGATAGAAATGCAATCCAAAAGATTATTTTCACTCAGATCAGGTGGCACGCAATTATCATAGGAATTTGAGTAGCCAAACTTCAACTGCTCAGGGACGGTGAATTTTGATAAATTTAGTGTTTCTGTTAATTCCTGTGTTGTGTAATGTGGGTTATTCTCAATCAATATCTTGATTTGATTGTCATCTGTTGTGGGGAGGGGATCTACTTAAATGTTCTTAAATCAATAAGGCTATAATCATTAACTCTAAGCTTATCAAACCACTTGTGTATAGTTCTGTCATCTCAAGCACCTTCTCTGTATACAGCACATATCTTTTTTTGTTGCTTGCAAGCATTTTTGACTATACAGTAATGAAAAAAGCATCAAGTGTCTAAAATGCATCTTATAATTTTCCATTTTCATAAGGATGCAAAAATTGACATGAATTAAATAATTCTAAACTTTCTTTCTCAAGAGAGAGTTTGAAGCATTCTCTAATTGTAAATGTAATAAGCATATCATATCTGTCAATAGATTTGATGTGTTCTATGAAGTTGAAGCATGAACTTTCCACACAACCCAATATTTGACATTTCTCAACCAAACTTTACCCAAGTATTAATAATTAAACATTTGCTACCAGAGTGGCTATCTTTTTTCCTGCAGTTATGGTTGAAGTGGAGGGTATGACACAAAATTCAAATGTAATGTGTGATTGATAAATTTTCGTCTAAATTACACAAAAATAAAATAACTGACATCTTTCAGCAAATAAATTTACCAAAATTACACAAAAATATCTTGGAATACTAAAGAGTAAGTTTATTCAATAAAATCTCCATTGACTTTAACCATGGCCTCCAGAAAATTTTGGAATCTCCTGCAACTCTTTTGGACAGTTTCCTTGTTTAAGTTGGTAAATGCTGCAATAATTCTTTTCTTCAGTTCATCTTTGATATTACAAAGAGCTTTATTGGTCTCTGACTCAACTGCATCGCAGTCATAATAATAAAAGAGGGTTGCAGTTTGGTGGGTTAGGTAACCAGATATTGGGAGGGGGGAGAGAGAGAGAGAGACTTGGTCAGAGAAATTGTTTGATAGGCATAATTGTATTCTCTTGTTTGTGTGGTATGGTGTAGAGTCCTGTTGCCAGACATAGGGTCTTCCAGCAACCACCCTCTAGACCAAAGGCCGCACAACGTCACCATCACTAGTGATCACTTCAGACACCATGATGTTGACTGAATATATTCAACTCTTTTCTTTATGCACTGTTCTCAGATTGACACCCAAACACTGAAATATTTGTATTGGAGCTTCTGACATAAATGCTAAGTAGTAAAACATACCATTTCCAAATTTCTGGCAGAGTGAATTTTATCATGGTGCTCTTTTTCTCATAGTGCTCAACTGACCCTATACTTGGCAAACAACAAAATCAAAAACGTACCTGTATTTACTCATTGCATCCTGTATAATTGGCAATGCTTTGATGTTATTTGTCAGATTGCATTATTCATCCAACAAAAGCTTGATTTGATGAGGTTTTTATTCAATATTTTATGGAACTTGCTAGTAACAGGAAGTGTCTATTAATAAGCTTAAAAACATACTCCTCACTTTAGGTATCATAGCTTTATAGTATGGGAAGGGTTAAACGAGTTGACCTTTCTTTTTCTAATTATATATATATATATATATATATATATATATACACACAAGGGTAATTCAATAAATAAGGTGAATTTTTCGGTATAAGGACTTCTAAGACAGATAGAAGCTTAAATTTCTTTTAATTTTTTTCCTTTACTTCTTTTTTAAAGGGATTTAATTTTTTTGCAGATTGGAAAAAAAAAAAAAAATATGAGAGTTTTAGAGATTAACAAAGATGGCCGACCAAGAAGCATGCTCCAGGATTGAACAAAGGTCAGTTATCAAGTTTTTGGTTGCTGAAGGGTGCAAACCAGTTGAAATTCATAGGAGAATGTCAAGTGTGTATGGTACCACATGTTTCAGCCCAAAAAATGTCTACAAGTGGGCTAAATTGTTTAAAGAAGTTTGAAAGTGACAAAGTCAAAAGTGCTGTGAGTGATTGGCTGAGACATCAGTCCAAAAATTCTTACACTGAGGAAATATGGAAAGCTTGTGCACAGATGGGAAAAGTATGTGACACTGCTGGGAGACTACGTTGAAAAAAAAAAAAAAAAAAAAAAAAAGCTTCTATCTGTATTAGAAAAATTCACCTTATTTATTGAATGACCCTTGCTCTTTTCTCGCACTTTCTGCCTGTGGAATTCTCTTCCGCATACTTGCTTTCCTGACAGTTACAATCTCCAAGAATTTAAATGTAAAGTCAATAGTCATCTCTTGTCTCACTAACTTACATCCTCTCTCTCATACTTTTCTACATCCACCCCACTCATCAGTACTCTCTTCCCTCTCTTCCTGACACTCCCTGAAACCTCTCACTTTCCTCCTATGTAACACTCTGCACAACAGTGGCAGTAAAATGCCTTGCTTGGGGCGACACGATTATAAAAAAAAAAAAAATTATATATATATATATATATATTGAATGTGAGTGAGATTACATAACAATTGGGCAGAATGTTAATATGAGATCTTTTGGAAAACTTCTATTTTGAAATGTTTTGTATAGGAATTAGAATCATCTGGGATCAAACAAAAAGGATGCAAGTTCATTGGTGAGAAATGTCAAAAATTATAATTTTTTTTAAGGTGTCTTATGTATTCCTCCTTTTATGATATAAAATACAATGTAATTTTATATTCATCATTTTAATAACAAATAAAATGTTCACTAATCTTGTCTATTCTCAGTTTCGCAGAAATTATGTCAACTCTTTAGGAGACTTGGTTGTAAAATTTTACAAGTCTTCTTAAGAATGTAACTAATTTCTGCAAAAATTCAAACTAGTGTGTGTGTGTGTGTGTGTGTGTATAAATACACATGTAAAGAGAATACAGAAAATTTCCAAAATTGACCCACTTCTCAAATTTGACCAGGTGACCAAACAGCAGATCTTTAAAAAAAATATACTGTCTTGGTTAATCTAAAATTTTTCTGTGTGTGTTTGTAAAAAAATAACAAATTATACTTTTCAAAAAAAGAAAGAGAAAATAAAAAATAAAAACCAAAAAATTAAAAAAGAAAAGGAAAAATTGAAAAAGTAAAGAAAATATGAAAAGAAAAAGTGAAAAAAAAAGATTGACTAGGGTGTTTCTTAAAGTCAATGTTTTAAGGCAAGTAATATTTACAATGTTGGATGTGTGGAGTGGTGCTACGAGGATGCATTTATAAATAAAAATAATAATAATGTCTAAAAAGGGATTCTATTGAGTCCTACTTGTTATTACAGAAAAGTTTTAATTCATGAAGTAGTCATAAAAATAGAGAAATTAGGAATAGAACATTTTGGAACATACCAGAATGTTCCAGTAAAACTGAGAGAATTCTAAATGTTCTAGAAATATGCAAATTAGGTGTTAGCCCCTATAAAAATAGATTTTGGGAAAAGAGTAATTAGTTGTTAACAGAATTTGCTGACTTAAACTCCGGCTTGATTCATGGATCTGTGCATCCAGCCAAAAGAATCTCTTAAGAAAAGTTGCTGACCAACTAAAACCTGAAAGAGAACTTCATGGAACTAAATGGATAAATAGATATTTTTGACTCTTTCATTGTCCAAACTAATAACTATTCTTTATATACACATTTGAGGAGTTCCTAAAAGTATAGCATTTAAACTTCTTCACTATCTTAACTGGGTAAAGATATTTGACACCTTCCTTCCCCTTCGTAACACTTACCCATCACTCTGCCAGTAGTAATCTGTTTTCTGTTTTGAATGCAAAAAATTGTAAATTTTGGGTGGGTGTGTGTATATATATATATATATATATATATATATATATATATATACACACATCAATTTGTGTTTATCGTAAATTAAATATTTCTATGTGATTTTTAACACTGAGTTTTGGTCAATCATTTTTCTTTTTCTTTTGTTACACTTAACAGTAGTGCAGTGGATATCAGCTTGGAAATAGAAATCAGAGCCAGGTGTGAATTCTAGTTGAATTCATTGCATTCACTAACACGTAAATACCATTGGAAAAAGTATTACCATAACTTCTCCCTCCAACAATGGGTTAAATAGCAGAACAGATTTGGTTCTATAGCCTTGGTAAGCAACCAATCTACTGCAGAAAGTAATGGCAACCTACTGAGGGAAAATCTTCTGCTCAGTTGATCATGTCACAAAAGAAACAGGATTGCCCAAGCACGTATCACGTATGGTACTTAACTGACTGTACATTTGCAATTACAATGCTCACTATTAAAAGCATCCAGTAAGTACCCAACTCCTAATGTTATCCTCTACCTTTTAAAAGAGCCAGATCAGATTGAAAATAGAATACTTAATACCATAACTGGGCAGGAACTTCCTAGACCTTACTTTCTAGACTTGATAGAGTTCAAAAGCATCTCTGAGGCCTTGTTGGAGATGAATTAATCACACTCCAACATCTCTCTCACAGGTGAGATGTAGAAAGTCTATCACTGCTCTATCAATACTACCATGGAAAGTGCTTGGACAAACAGCATCACCTGGTTCCACCAGGTCTGGCCTTCACAGTTAGGACCTGCCATGCCACTTACATAGCAGCAAATACAGTATATTGTTTTGTCGAGCTTAACAAATAAGAGTTGGTCATGCTTTCAATTTAATCATTATCATCAAAAAGGAAATCACCTATTCCGATAAATAATATTTTTTTAATATTCTTTCATATATTTTTGCCAAATTAATTTGAGTGGGTCACCATAAGCTGTAATTATGAATAGTGGGTCGTAATTCCAAAAAGTTTTAGAATGCCTGCATTAAAGTAATCCTCTACCTCAAGTCCCCCCTCCACTTTCTGTACAGAATGAACCATACTGTAAAAAAAAAAAAAAGAAAAAAAAAAGAAAAGTAACTAAATTAAAAGTTTAATTAACTTGAAAGCTAAGTAAACATTTCATTTCTTACTATATAATAATAATAATAATAATAATAATAATAATATACAGATAAGTCAGTTTCTCACTGGTCGCTTTTGAGTGAGGAGAAAGCATAAAGTTAGACGTAAAATTGGCAATTGTGCTTATTATTGTTTGTTATTTTATGACTTCAATTAATTTTCCTCATCTTTTTGTTACTGAGTACTGTTTTTACACTGATGTTATATGATAGCAAGTTTGTTATCATCATATATAATAAGTCATGCCATTACTGATTTATTATATATTTAACACTACAGAGGTAGAAAGCAAGACTGATACTCTGATGCAAGATACAGCCAACAAAGATAAAATATTTGCAGGCTTAATTAAACACTTTTGACCCAAAGAGAAATTTTGTAAAAATAAATAACTGCAAAATTAAATTGCTTTTAAATGCTGAGATTAAGTGTATTCAAAGCTTCACTTTTATTTTAGATTTAAGTTAACATTTTTCCCCAGTGCATTTTTGCCTACATTGAATTTGCATTTTAGTTTCTCGCATATATTCTATTTTAGCAGTTAATGGTAAAACGTTTGACATTACCATATATAAAATTAAAAATTATTCTGACTCTCATAAGAAAAGTGTTTGGTAAGATTCAAACATGCAACACTTTGTAGTTGGTAAATAGGTACTTAAAATGGAGTTATAATGATGTCATACTAAAGTCTAAACCAATCCTTTAAATATTATAGTATCCTGTCTACCTTTTAATAGATTAGACATTGGAAGATAAAATGCAAGTAGAATCTATGGATACAGGAATGAATAAAGTAAGGAATAAAAAGAAGATTATTATAGATTATCATGATTTAAATCTAAACTAATTTTCTGAATATTATAGAATCCTGTCTCCCATTTAATAGATTAGACATTGGAATCAATGGATGCCACAGGGAATAAAAAGAAGAATATTATGACTTATCATTTAAATCTAAAATCATGTTCTGAATATTATAGAATCCTGTCTCCCATTTAATAGATTAGACATTGGAAGATACAATGAAAGTGGAATCAATGGATGCCACAAGGTATAAAAAGAAGAATATTATGATCATCACTTTCCAACTAAAAATCATGTTCTGAATATTATAGAACCTGTCTCATTTAATAGATTAGACATTGAAGACACAATGAAAGTGGAATCAATGGATGCTACAAGGAATAAAAAGAAGAATATTATGACTTATCATTTAAATCCAAATCATGTTCTGAATATTATAGAACTTGCCCTATTTAATAGATTAGACATTGGAAGACACAACCGAAAGTGGAATCAATGGATGCCACAAGGAATAAAAGAAGAATATTATGACTATCATTTAAATCTAAAATCATGTTCTGAATATTATAGAACTTGTCTCCTTCATTTAATAGATTAGACATTGGAAGATACAATGAAAGGGAATCAATGATGCCACAAGAACAAAAGAAGAATATTATGACTTATCATTTAAATCTAAAATCGTTCGAATATTATAGTGAATCCTGTTTCATTTAATAGATTAGACATTGAAGATAAAATGAAAGTGGAATCAATGGATGCCACAAGGAATAAAAAGAAGAATATTATGGCTTATCATCATTTAAATTCAAAATCATGTTCAGAATATTATAGAATCCTGTTCCCATTTAATAGATTAGACATTGGAAGATAAAATGAAAGGGAATCCATGTATGCTACAAGGAATAAAAGAAGAATATTATGGCTTATCATTTAAATCTAAAATCATGTTCTGAATATTATAGAATCCTGTCTCCTATTTAATAGATTAGACATTGGAAGATACAATGAAAGTGGAATCACTTTGGATGCCACAAGGAATAAAAGAAGAATATTATGACTATCATTTAAAACTAAATCGTTCTGAATAATATAGAATCCTGTCTCCCATTTAATAGATTAGACATTGAAGATATAAATGAAAGTGAAACCTTCAATGGATGCCACAAGGAATAAAGAAGAATATTATGGTTTATCATTTAAATCTGAAATCATGTTCGAATATTATAGAATCCTGTTCCCATTTAATAGATTAGACATTGAAGATACAATGAAAAATCAATGGATGCCACAGAATAAAAAAGAAGAATATTATGACTTATCATTTACATCTAAAATCATGTTCAATATTATAGAATCCTGTCTCCATTTAATAGATTAGACATTGAAGATACAACGAAAGTGGAATCAATGATGGCCATAAGAATAAAAAAGAAGAATATTATGGCTTATCATTTAAATCTAAAAATCTCGTTTCGAATATTATAGAATCCCTGTCTCCCATTTAATAGATTAGACATTGAAGATATACCAGTGGAATCAATGATGCCACAAGGAATAAAAGAAGAATATTAGAAGTATCATTTAAATCTAAAATAAGTGTTCCAAATAATATAGAATCCTGTCTCCATTTAATAGATTAGACATTGAAGATACAATGAAAGTGGAATCAATGGATGCCACAAGGAATAAAGAAGAATATTATGACTTATCATTTACATCTAAAATCATGTTCTGAATATTATAGAATCCTGTCTCCCATTTAATAGATTAGACATTGGAAGAAACAATGAAAGTGGAATCAATGGATGCCACAAGGAATAAAAAGAAGAATATTATGGCTTATCATTTAAATCTAAAATCATGTTCTGAATATTATAGTATCCTGGCTATTAATAGAATAGGCACTGTTTGATACTTTGAACATATGAGGCACATAAAAACCATATAAAAAACAAATTATTAGATTGATACATTATAAATTTCACAATATTGCAAAAGAAAAAAAAATCACTGACACTATTTTTAATCTTGCTTCTTCTAGTAAAAGCGATAAGCAGTTAATATTTAGGTTTGTTTAATATGAAAATTACTTTAAATTAACATACTTATCAATAATAAATGTCTTTGATAAAGATTGTAACCAGTGATAATCTGTATTTTCTATGTCACTGAATAACAGAAATTAATAAATTTAAAAAAAGAAATCTTGGTACTTCATCAGCTGTTACTCTTTCCTACTTCCACAACTGATTAAAGCTAAGGATGTGGAGTAACAGTAAAGTCAGTGGGCAGCAATAAGAGAAGCCGAAATGTTGTTTACATGTACTAAATTCAAATATAACTGGCACTAAAATAAAACCTATTATTGGTTTCAGGTCTGATTATTACCAGAATTTGTTGTTGTTATCATTAAATCTTTCCTTACAAAAAAGTTGTTGATACAATGCAGGATAACTTAAAAGGTTGATAAAAACAAAAACAAAAGTAATTATAAGTGGAATCAGGCTAAGTTACACTTTTAGATAAAGTGCTGGTCAAAACTTAGTTAAAATCTGAGTATCTTTGTCTTCAGTATTTCTACGTAAACTGTAACTGGCATTTTGTTGTATTCTCTCCCTATTCTCAAACCATTTTAATATATCTCTATTAATCGTTTAAAAAAAAAAAAAAAAGGACTGTTTTTGCCTTACCTCAGTTATAAGTTAGAGAACTTACAGTGTTCATAATAAGTATTGTTACTGAGTGATATTTCACATGACTACAAATTAGTCAAATGAAACTGAAAAGAAATTATAGAATTATCTAAATAAGTCTAAGTAACCTGCCTAATTAGATTTTTGTGTACAGAATTAATTTTTATTCTTAATATAAACATCAGAAAATTATTCCAATGTTTCTCTTATGGTCAGCTTGATGTAACTATGACCAGAGGGAAATTCAAGTGTTGAAAAGAATTTTAGAAAACAGATGTCTTTATGAAAATGTTGGTTACATAGAAATTTTAGAGAGGGAAGATAACTTTTCTGTTTGTAGGACAGATATTTGGCAAGTGATAATAAGAAAGCAACAAAGAAAGGAAGAAAATTGATTTCTTTTTGGAAATTTTTATTCAAAAATTTTAAAGAGGCAAGGGAACTTCTAGAACTTTTCTCTATTCCCAGGATTGGAACTAATGGCCAGAACAAGTAAGCAATGAGTAAGTCTTAAAGAAACTGGCAACAAAAAGAACACTTATACTCAAAATCAGGAAAAGATAGCTGAAATACCTTGGATACGTAATAAGGAAAGAAAGCTTGTGAAACCTAACACTCACAGGGCATAATGAGGCCAAGAGAGATAGGAAAAGGAAGGATCAGGAAACAAACAAGAGGCAGTAGAAACGTGGTTCTACAGAAGGATAATGAAAACTCAATAGATGAAGAGAGTAAGTAACGGGGAAGTCTTTAAGAAAGTGGCAAGAGAATGAACACTTCTCAGAATCCAGAAAAGACAACTGAAATTCTTTGGACACATAATGAGGAAGGAGAGCTTGGAAAAATAAACGCATGTTAAAGGGTGCAAACTTATCTCCCCCATAAAGGATGATAACTCAAAATACAATTATGTCCCTTGTCTGCAGCACTTCTGAAATCTAACTTCTATACACATAGAAGTTCACAGTTTAATCCAGCTGATTCTTCCTGTTCTCAGGCATTAACTAAAGAAAAGTTATTTTATTATGTGTTAACATACACTTGTCTTTTATTCTCAATTTTGGTCACCCCAACAATCTGGGATATAGCAAATCTTTGGTGATGAGGATTCAAATTTCAAAATCAATGTGGCAATTTCACCAGAGATGCTTATAGAGATTTTACACCAATAGCAAAAACAGTTCCAGAAGTTACAACAGTTATTAACGACAATGGCTGCACTGAATCAACTCGAAATTTTCTGCTCTGAAAATACCCAAAATACTGATTCAATGGATATCTTGATAAACAACATCCCAAAATTCCACTATGACCCAGTGAGCGGAAAAACATTCACTTTGTGGTTTCAATGCTTGCTGGATACCTTTCATGCTGACTTTTCTCAAAGATGAAAAATGGAAAATTTATCTTCTAATTTGTAAACTGGGCACTAAAGAGAATGATCGTGATATGAATTATATTTTACCAAAGCAGGTAATTGATTTCACCTGCAATTTTCAGAGACAAACATTCCCTGTTTAATATTTGATTCAATTGTTTAAAGCTAATAAAAGATGATGCTGATGATTATGTGACATTTGCTGGTCATATCAGTTGGGAATGTGAAAAATTGGAATTGAATTCCCCCACAGAGGAACAGTTTAAATACTTGATTTTATTGCAGGATTAAAATATTCTACTTATGCTGAGGTTTCAAAACTCGAAATAATTTATTAAGTATAAAAAAGACACTATGCTGATTAAAGAAAAAAAAATCAATGATTTATCAATAATAAGCAACATCCATGTGAGAAAACAACCATGAAGTGAAAAGAAACCTCCTTCAAAATGTCATTGTGGCAACTGGCATTATGTATGCTTTTGCCCATTCAAAAATTTTAAGTGCAATATTTGTTACTGGAACAGATACAAAGAACGATTTTGCAATCCAAATTCACTCAAAAATACAACTGAAAAATTAACATAAATAATTTTTAAAAATTGAAACAGGGAAAAAATTTGAAACAAACAGTGTTTGCAACATTCAAAGTGGATGACGAATACTGCAGAAAATATATTGTTGTTTCTGCAAACAATAATCCAGTTTGCTTCCAGTTTGATACAGCATTTGACTTAGGAAGAAATTGAAAAGCTGTTTGCCTGAAACAGATTTTATAACAATGAGTGCATCTGGAAGTATAATTTGTTTAATTGGTGAGTTAACTTGTGATGTTTTCTTTGAAATACAACATTTTCTGGTGTGTGTTAAGTCGCAAATAATTCAAAACTAAATTGGTCTTGACTAGATAGAACAACTTAACCTTTTTGAAATTCCTCTAAAATCTGTGTTCATTTAATACATTTAACCTCACATCAGTTTCTGATATTAAAAATCATTTCACGGATGAACTTAAAAATAAGATGGACTTGAGTGCTGTACAATAATTAAAGCTACTCTGAAATTAAAACCCGATTCTAAGCCAATTTTTAGACAAAATGGTCAGTACCCTATGCTGCACTAATTATGGTTGAAAAAGAACTGTAACGTCTTCAGCAAGAAGGTTTAATAGAGCCTGTTAATTACTCCGCATGGGCAGCTCCCTATTGTTGTTGTCATCAAAAAAGCTAATGGAAAAGTATGAATATGTGCTGATAACATGACTGATTTGAATAATTCTTTGGATGGACATCAATATCCACTTCCAGTACCAGAGAATCTTTTCACAAAACTTGACAGCAGAATTTGCTTTGTAAGGGTTGATCATTCCAATGCTTTTCTTCAACTGAAAGTTGACAAGGATTCCAAAGAGCTCCTTATTATCAACACCCACAAGAGATTATTCAGATTTAATCATCTTAACTTTGGTGTCAAACCAGTACCAGCCATTTTCTAGACATACAATGGATGCTATGCTGACCAGATTGACAAGTTGAGCATTCATCAATGACATCATCATCATTGCGAGTTTTTTTTTTGTTTTCAGCTGAATTCAACAACACAAATTCGGTGTTCATGCTGAAAAGTGTAGATTTTTTCTGATAACAAATCAAATATCTTGGGTTTATTTTCGACAAAAATTGTAGACAACTAGACCCAGTAAATATTTAAGCAATAAAAAACTTGCCAGCACTAAGATATATAACAAAATTATGTTCTTTGGCTTGGTAAGTCACTACAGTGCTTGAAGTTCATTGAATTCATTCACCTCTCAACAATCTTTTGAAAAAAGATGTTGCAGGAGAGTCTGATGCCTGTCAGGTAGCCTTCAAAAAGATAAAGTGCTTACTTTCTTCCAATATTTTGCTGATATTCTACAACCCATCCATGGATATTGTTATAGTCTATGATGCTTCCAATTATGATTGGAGCTGCCATTTCTCACATTTTTCCCAATGGCAGCCAAAGGGCAATTGCTCATGCATCCAGATCACTGATACTGGCAGAACATAATTATAGCCAAATTGAAAAAACATTAGCAATAGTCTTTGCTATTAAAACATTCCACAAAATGCTGTACAGATGCCATTTCACTCTGATCACAAGCATCTTGTTAGTATTTCTGGATTTAAAAAAAAGCATCGTAGCGTATACAGCAAACATTCTGAAAATATGGGTTACTATCCTGTTAGATTATAATTTTTCTATAAAATATAATTCAAGAAATACATTTGTTCATGCCAATGCATTATCTAGGCTTGTTCATCACAACATTATCTCTAAAGCCAGAAGTCACTTCAGTGCCTGCATTCTCTGTAAGAGCATTATCAGTCACTTCTAGAACGATCTGTGAAGTCACAGCTTCTGATCAAGTGTTAAAAAAGTGACATGCTTCCATCGTACAAAATGGCCAGAAGTATGCACTGACAAGAAAATTCAACCATTCTTTCAGCATTGATCCTGTTGATGGTTATTTTTTACTTTTTGTGGAATATGTGATTTTTATGGAGTGAAGATGAGATAGAGTAATAAGCAATTCCATTATGATGATCAAGGTTTAATCTGTATGAAATCCCTAGCACATGGCTATGTTTATTGGTCAAACATGGACAAACAGAGGAATTGTTATGCACATATTTCTGTCCCTGAATCACCCTGGTCACGTCTCCACATTGACTTTGCTGGACCCGTTAAGAGTCAGTTGTATTTTATCATTGTTGATGCATACAGCAAATTACCAGAAATTTTTCACATGAATTACATCACTTTGACTGAAACATTTTTTAAAAAATTCACTTAATAACACATTCTCAAATTTCTCCCTTAAAAATCAAATTACCCCATGTTGGGAACCATGGTTCTATAAGAAAAAATTTTGAAACTAGTAATAAATGACTTTCGTTGATTCAAAGGCTAACATCAATGTGCTCCAAATGTTTTAATTCTAATATGAATGTAATTAGTGGCATAGAGCCATTAATGTTTAAATGGACTATGCAATTATGCAAACATTGCTCGAAAATTATTCAAATTGTAAATTGCTTGAATAAAAATTAACTGAAAGGGGAAATTGTACTAAATGATAATTATTTGAAATGCAAAATTCTTTATTGCAATAAAAATATAAAAATTAAACGAAGAAATACACAAATGATAATTATTCAAAATACAAATATTGTTAATAAAACTATTTAGTAAGAAAAAATTCCTACAACCATAAATTACATAATGCTGCACATAAATAATTAACTGTTGAAGAGTACTCATTAAAGGATGCCACTAATTTTTTAAGTTTTCCATTTATATTGGGGTATTTCTTGGCGCTGTTGGTATTTTAGAAACCTGCTCTTACTTCTGAAATATGAATTTCTTGCAAGTCGTGTTCACTTTTAAGAGCACCTAAGAATTTCGATATTGTGGGATGATGGAATGATACTTACTGCAAAAGAAGCCCAATGATATATTTCAAGGGTGTTGTTAGTCCTAGGTAAATCAGCATTGACTCTCTCAAAGCCAGACCACATATGTATTTCAAACATAGGTATTTCGAATAATTATCATTTAGTATAATTGTCCTACTGATTAATTTTCATTCAAGCAATTTACAATTTGAATAATTGTTTTTGAACAATTATTCTCAAAAAATTTCTCTGTTATACAACTGCCAATGTCATTTAACTGATTTATTTTTACAAAGTATAATTTTTGCATTGCAAATTAAAAAATAACGAATAAAATATAAATTTTATTCCATTACTTTATAAAAATTAATAAAAAGAAAAAAAAGTTTAAGATTATTCCTTTATAAATCTTTATAGATTAATACAACTTAAACATAAAAATTTTAGGAAAATCCATAACAAGCAGAATTTTTTTTCATGACTTATTTTGTTAAACTAAAATGATGTTTGTGTAAACAACCAAAACCTCTAAAGGATGAATTTTTTTTGTTATAGCTTTTCCTAAAATTGTTTTAATATATAAAATTTATATATCAATTTCCCCACTTATAGCAATCTCATAGCACACCTAAATTCATGCAGTAAGAGCACCAGGGAAAAGTGCTCATCCAAGCAGTTTTCATGAAATATTTGTAAAAAAGACAGAGGGTAGCCACATCATATTGGTGAGAAAGTGACAAGGCATGATATGCTAAGTCAGGATCAAGTGTATTGCAGACTCTTCTCTAAATTTTGTCAAAAATCTTGAAATGCACATTAGGCACACCAGACCAGATATGGCAACAGTATTAAATTTCTGGACAAATGGCAGATTTATACATGTGCAAGATGGATACTGAGGTAAGAAACTTTGTGGCACAATGCAAATAACCAACATTCCTTGCAGCAGACATAGTAGTTGACTTGATATAGTCTCCAGTGGAAAACTGGTACAATTACAGCTTAGATTTCTTTTTTATTTTAACCAAATAAGAAAAATCAGTTTCTTTCTATCATATTTTAGTGTTTTAGTTTTGAAACCTAACAGTGGATATAAAAGGTGTGATGAATCATTACTATCCATTTAGGTACAGAGAACATCTAAAAATTCATATGCATTATTTGAAAAATCTTAGAAGATAAATAAATTATAATACTTAATATTGTCTATAACCTTCATCACACATTGTTTGGTGCTGTCAAAAATCAGCTGAGCTCTTGATACATCAGTTGTAAAATACAGACCAGTCTAGTGGATATACTGATGAACAGTTATTGTCACCTGTTGTTCTTTATATTAGTAATGGCATTTTTTTTGTCTCATGGATTATACCTGAAGAGAGCTGAAGAACAGATTAGCAAAAATGTGAGAAAGAGATTTAAGAATCCATATAATATTGGAAATGCCTAAGAAGGCTTTCACATTAGTCATTAGCTGAAGTTTGATCTGAAAATCTCACTGCATAACATTTGATCACTATTTCTCCAAAATATAAACAAACATTTGTTGAGTAAGAAAAATGCTTAGTTCATCATTAGACTATAGTCTTATTAGTTTACCTATTTCATGGTGATTGCTGCATCTTATTCAGATGAGAGCCATTCCATCACTTGTGATGGCTTCCATTTTGTTTTGGTGTTCATGGTCCCCGTAGGTATCAGGCATATATGACAGATAAACTGTGTCCTTGATTGGGTGTTTGGATCTGCAAGTCCTTATGTGCCTTTTCAGTCCAGATGATGATCTACAAACCTTGTTACAAACATGGAAACACAGGTAGTGTCAGCAGGATGAAGAGGCAGATTGGCATAGCTGACTTGCTTCAGGTTTTTTATTATGACCTCTCAGACTGTTTACATGGCATGTGCTCACATACACTATCTATCCAAGACTACATATTAGCTGGCAAAAATTTCTATGCATTATTTAAATCTCTTATGAAGAACTCTTATAAAATAAATAGTATAGCAAATCAGAGTGAGTAATCCCTTGGAGATCATACTTGATCTGGGCATACTTAGGACATTCATTCACAAAGGTGCTGCATCTCTCCCCAATAAAGTTCCTCCACTGTGTACAATTTAAAACCAATTCTTCCCAATATTGCATATCCATATGCAATTCCTTCAGATGATCTTTAAACCTCCTTTTAGGCTTGTATCGTGAATACTTTCTGGTCTTTAGTTCCACATAGAAAAGTTGTTTAGGAATTCCGTTACCCCCATTCTCAAAGCATGTCTTGTCTGTTGCATCTGGTTTAGGATTATTATTGTTTCAATATATGTGCGTTGTGGTGCAGTGGATATCAGCTCAGAACGAGAAATCGGGGAGCCGAGTTCGAATTCCAGCTGAATTTATTGCATTCACTTACGCGCAAATACCCTTGAGAAAGGCATTAATCTGCCTCTTCCCTCCAGTTATGGGTTAAATAATAGGACAGATTGGGTTCTATAGCCTTGGTCAGCAACCAGTCTACCACAGAAAGCAATGGTAACCTACTGCGGGATAATCTTCTGCCCAGTCAGTCATGTCTGTTTCGAGACATGATTGCCCAAGCGTGTATCATGTATGGCACTCAACTGACTGACTGACTGACTGATTGTTTCAATGCTGTTGCATTCAGATCTTTAGAGGATAACAGAATTTGGAGTAAAAAAAAAAAACAAACTACCATTTGATTCCTGAGACACATCCTTTCTGGTTACATCGTTTCAAGTTTAGTTGTTCTCAATTATACATCATTTGTTTAAAAAAGAAAGGAAAATAAAACTCAAGAAGAAAAGAAGAACATAATTTAAAGGACTCAACCAATTTCTTATTTTTTAATAAAAAAAATTGGTGGAGAGTTCCTTGAACTGTGTTAATATGCATATCATATAACAGCCAGAATCAGCTGTTGATGCTGACTATCCACAGCTATCTACATCCGCAATGTAAATAAACAAATTGAATGTAAATATTGGTAAATTTAACATAAATTAGTTTATTTTCTACTATTGCAAAATATTTATAAAACTGTATTATTTAACCTTACAAAATCATTTATTTTATGTCTCTGAGCAAACCACATTCTCAAATAAAGAGTCCACAATTTACTGTAAAGATTGCCAAATTGTAAACATCTATAAGTATTACACACATGTAATCATAAATTTAGATTACTTTTTTTCTGTATTATATTAAAAACTAATATTTATCTGTTTGTAAACTTAAAATAGAGTCTTATTGACCACATATTATTAAAAATGCATTATAAATAAAATACAGAACTGAAAATGGTTATTTGTGGTTTAGCTTACTGACGAAAAAAATTTGATTTAAATTGCTTCACCTGGAACGAATTACTGATGTAAGGTGAGGTCTACTGGTATACATATACATTTGTAAGTAATAATTTATTCCAAATCTTTTGGACAAGTTTCTAAAAGTCTCATGAGACATCCTTCAAAGCACTACTTTTATGGCAGAGGACTAGAATTAATCCCTGGTGTCAGAGAGATCTCCAATGATGAAATCCTGAAGAGAGAGTCAGGCTGAGAATTTTTCAGCATCCTATTATACAAATATCAATAATGACAAATGAATGCATGCAGTTGTATTCAGTGTATGGTCTATGGTATATATATTTTTATATACCAACTTATACTAAAGTCTTTATAAAATCAAAACTAAAAACAAACACAAATTATTCCCACTTTTTTTTTTTATTTTACATACATATAACAGTCTCCATGTTTTTATGACATTATATCTAGGCTCTTGACATAATTGTATATTACCTGATTTATTCTTTTTTATTTATAAAAATTAATTTTAAAAATTAGGTATTGTGTAAAAGTGAAGGTATCTGTGATATCTATATATATATATATATATATACATACATACAGGGAGTATCAAAAACACTTTTACAAATTTTGGGGATCAGTTCTTCACAATAAGCAGGGACAAAAGTCTACATAAACATGTTTGCAAATCCTTCATGTTTGAGTAATTAAGTTTAAAGTTTACAGTAAATGATGTTAAATTCACAAGATACAACCCAAAAATACTTTTACAAATTTTGGGGTTGGGTTCTTGACACTAAAGCAAGGTTAAATGTTCATATAAACACATGTCCCAAAGTCCATGATTGTACCTCAACACACCAACTTATAACAAATGTCTAAAACGTCCTCTGCTTGTTTCTACACACACACACACACACACACACACGCTGGATTATTGATTGGCAACTCTTTTAAATGGTTTTGTATGCCCCCATCACACATTAATGAAATGTCTCTGTATTATTAATGTCTGCTCCATAAACCAATTGTTTTAGTTGGCCCCGCAGATAAAAATCCAAAGGAATGATGTCAAGGAAATGTGTAGGTCATAGAACAGGCCTTTCCCTACCTATTTATAAAAAAGAATTATTGAAAAACAAAGATAGTAGAAAAACTTAATAAAAATTAAACCTTGTTGGCTGTATTTAATAATTTGTGTGTGTGTGTGTATATATATATATATATATATATATATATATATATATATAAAAAATCTCTCTAAAGTCCTAGTTGGAAAATGCCTAAATCTAAAAATTAATCTAACACAAAGATAAAGATCTCTTTATCAGCAGCTAAAATAATAAAAATCTGTCGTCTTATAAATCAATGCTACCTCACATTTAATAATGATTGCTACAAACAAAATTTGGATTACCAGTGGGATCATTGCTTAGTGGAGTGGTGGCATGTACCTTCTTGAATCCGGTCTTTTCTCAAATATTTTACCAAAACAATCAACACAATTCGTTATATTGATGATGCTCTACTTAAAATATCCTCATGATACTGATTTATATGACCTATTAGATTAGCTAAACAAAGTCGAACACACAATTGTATTAACATATAAAATAGCTGAACACAATTCCTTACCCTTCCTAGACATCAAGCTACACTACATTAACAACAGCTTAAAGCTTAGTATCCTCCAATAAATTGAAAAACAAAAATATCCTAATAAATTTCAATTCTCATCATAACAAAATAAAATCCGGCATAATCATCAGATTCTACCAAAGAGCACTAAGAATATGCAGCTAGGATTATTTACCCGAAGGGGAGAAATACATTGGAAACAATTTCAAGATTCTCCAGTACCCTAATTATTTTATATTCAATTCAAAATAAAGTGCCTAGAAAATATTAAAAAAAAAAAAAAAAAACCCCTCCTGAGAAGCCTAATGAATAAAAAATATATATTATCCTGTCTACTAACGCATCTACAATCTAAATGAATCTATCTAAACTCAACATAAAAATTGTGTGTGTTTGTGTGTATATATATATATATATATATATATATATATATATAAAATCCTTACAAATAGCAGTTTTAGTTACTCTTATATAAACATTTTATCATAATCAAACTATCACCTGTTACTATCAGTTTTTTTTTCTTTCACATCTGTTTTACAATATTTAATCTTTATACACAGACCATCAGGGTTCATTTTTTTCTATATTAGGAATTTTATGGTCAAGATGGTTATAATTGTACCTGATTGTCAATGAGTAGTATTCAAGCCCAGGTAAAATCTAGAATTCTGAAAGCTTTCAAAGAAAGCAGGTCCTTGCTACATGGAATTCTGTCAACTCAAAGTAGTCCCATTAAGCAAAAATAAGTCAAGCTTTTAAGTAGCAAAACTTGAATACAAAATCTTTATATGGTCATTCATATCCAAGTTATTTGAAAATGACAAATACATGTATTCAAAATCATTCATACACTGGCACACTTAAATATTCCAGATATTTGAATTCAACAAAAAAAAGAATCTTAAACATTTTTAGTGACAGAGGTTGATACAAAAGCCTTCACAAGAAAGTGACAACAGTATAAATGTTAGTTTATTAACAGCAGCATTGGAATAGTATTAAATAGTGACTCAGCACAGAAGCCAATGCTGCAGTTACAAATGCAATGGTACTACTATACATAACAATTTCACATCAGCGGCTATGGCCAGGTTGTCAGGACTAAGGATGACAGACAGCAACGAATAAGATGACATAGCAATGACTGACCCTACTTGTCACACAACTGCTATGTCATTAGCACCCACAATCCTTTTGCTAGCAAGGAGTTGCATCGTGAAATAATTGATTTTCTTCTGCTGGTATCATATCAGAGTTTGTAGATTGCTTTGGCTACACTGAATTCTAAAAAAAAAAAATCAATTCCTTGTGAGGAAGATGAAGAGGGAGAGAGAGTTGGCCGGTTCTGCAAGAGGGTTGTGCCTTCCAAATACTACCAAGTGTGTATAACAGTCACACCAGGGATTGGAAATAAGGAGGTGAGGAGAGGTAAAGGAAAGGGTGAGGGAGGAAGAAAAAGCTGACCAAAATAATGCCACATCCACCCAAGATTAGAATTAGCATTGGCTGCTGCTGCTGCTACAATAACAGTAAATCCTTTAGAACACCAGTCCCAAAATGGCAGACAGTGAGAGAGTGGATCACATAAGGTAGTAAACAGTAACTAGATCAATGACAAATAAATATTAATTGATTATATATAAACTGGGAATTTTGGTTTTTTAATTATGCTAAAAATTAATCAATTACTTTTATATATTTCTTTTTAGGTAATTTCAGAGTAACAAATAGACTTTATACAAGGTGAGTTAAAAGTAACATCAATTTCACTCAATTGCTTGCTATTTGTATTACAGTATAGGAGAAAGTAGATATCAATAAAAGACATGTCTATTTAACCATTTATTGGGGGTGGGTCAATTAAGTAACTGTACCAAAATCTTTTATTTAGAGTGTTCCAAGAGCCTCACTTCAGGATCAAAGCACACACACATACACACACACACAGTTCTATATCAATTTTTTTAAACTGCAGTAATTTGAGTTTTTAATTTCAAAATAGTTTGAGGCTTTTCATGGTAAAAAATGTCCTTAATGAAAGAAATCTCAGTCAGGCTGTAGTGTGTAATCTACTTTTCAGGAAAGTTTACATCAAACAATTTTTTAAAAATCAATTCATGCCAAGAAAGGTGATAATACCACCAAGACATTTACTGGATACTGGAGTGAAACACTATAAAAAGACTAAAGGAACCAGAAACCAAATCTTAAACAGGAATCAAGGGATAAACCTCTATTCTTGTTCAAATAATCAGAGAAAAGTGTGAACTGGACAATAGTGAACCTATCGACTGACTGGCAAAACAAAAAAAAATATTGAATAATAATACTTAATATTAGCAAATTGTCATGATTGTTCTTGGGAAAGCTAGTGGAATAATTTTGTTGCCTCTTCCAAGGTTTTGAATTCAGTGTTATCCTACTCCTAGACTAGCTGCCCTATAATGGTTAGAGTGCCAAATCTATCTTACTATTTAACCCATAACTGAAAGGGAAGAAAGATATGGATGAAAACCATTTCACTCTCTTTCCAAAAAAGTCATAGCAATTCATACAAATTAAAGAAAAGAAAACAATGGCAAGCTGTATTCACCTATCTCTTGAAGAGAGATGGCTTTCTCTTTTCCAATCTTTTCACTATTACGTAGCCCCCTGCACATCAGTGGCGTTACCGCCTTGCTTGGGGTGATACGATTAAAAAAAAAAATAAATAAATAAAAAATAAATAAATAAAAAAAAAATTTAAAAAATAAAAGAACAAGTGAGGTGCTAAAAGAAAAGAAAACAATGGTAAGCTGTAGTCACCTATCTCTTGAAGAGAGATGGCATTGGTCAGGTTTAGGTAAAGTGAGTGTTCATGTGCCATGGATGCTGCTCTAAGTTACAGTTGATAACTGACCATGAACACATAAGAAATTCTATCAGCACTTCTGTTTCTTATCTAAAACTTAAATTTATTTTTTGCTGTCAGTCAGTCAGTTAAATGCCATACGTGATACACGCTTGAGTGATCATGTCTCAAAAGAGACATGACTAACTGGGCAGAAGATTATCCTGCAGTAGATTGCCATTGCTTTCTGCGGAAGACTGGTTGCCAGCCAAGGATATAGAACCCAATCTGCCCTGTTATTTAATCCATAACTGGAAGGAATAGACAGATTAATACCTTTCCCAAGGGTATTTGCACGTAAGTGAATGCAATGAATTCAACTGGAATCCTCGGCTCCCCGAGTTGTCGTTCCAAGTGGATATCCACTGCACCACAACGCACATTTTGCTGTATAGTTTTGTAAAATTTTTCTACCAAACTACTATCAGAGTACTACTTAAACTTCTTTTGAAAATAGTTTCTCATAGTGATAAGACTTTTGTTGACAGGTCAACTGACTGCCTATCCTAAGTAAATGACTGTGTAGCATGAATACATACCGTTCATTGATTTAATTTTTTTAAGTGTACAAATTCAAACACTGGATTCTTTTGATTGAATCTTATCTGAAAGGATGACATATTTTTCTTCTTCCCAACCTTCCCAGTGAAAGACTTGAATTGAAAAGGACACTTGGGAAAAGTAAAATTACAGATACAACACTAATTGCAGACAAAGATTTAAGAATTTTACCCAGTACTGTTTAGAAGAAAACAAACAAAACACTTTCTTTCATAGTAATCGTTCTTCTGAATTTTCCCCCCTATGGTACCTAGATTTTATGAATTTAAGTGCAGTACTAGATTGGCAATAATGTCTCACCATTTTACAGTTGAAATGGTAAGAGATAACCATAAGTTCTATGCTAACAGCTTTTTCTCTTGCACTTCTCATTTTTGGAACTCTTCTGGCTTCTTGCTTTCTACCTAACTTTGATCTTCAAAAAATTTAAATGTCAGTTGTTATCTGTCTTCTTGATTCCTCTTTTATTGTTCTTGTTCCCTAATAATGTTTTTTTTTTTATTCTTTAACACACAGTAACTTGTTGTGTCTTAGTAGCTTTACTGCCTTGTTCAAGGTGAAATAAAGAAAAATTCAATTCTAAGCATGCAATATCTGGACTAACATTGTTTTTATTGTTTTTAAAGTAATAATTTGGCAAGTACACATTCTCAAGCAAATATATTTTATAATGGTAGAACAATTCAATAATACAGTATAACCCGGATATAAGAGAGATTTTCTCTGGTCCCAAATTAGAGCCTGTGGTAATGTATATAAAATAGACCAAACCTGGATATAAGAGAACTTTTATCTGGTCCCGACAACTCTCTTATATCAGGGTTACACTGTACAAAAGGAGCACAAGAAAGTTTCTGATCAGGCATGCTTTCCAAAGTGTAGCCAAATTGAACAACAATACAAGGGAATGTGGAAAAGTTTTTGACCAAACACACTTCACAAAATTTAACCAAATGATCAAACATTTTTTGGAAATGCTTCCTGATAGGGCCAGGATTTTTCAGCACCACTCCTCATTACCCTTCAGAATTTCTTGCAATGACATATTATAAGTTTACTTTAAGTGAATGTTAGATTAAAAGAGTTAATTTTACTAATATTGTTTGTTAAAAACCACAAGTTTTCTTGGAATTGATAGCTGCTTTCCATTGGCTTCTTCACAGTGTTTTTATCAAAGTATCACCTCTAGTTAGTTGGCTGTTGACTTGTCAAGAGTTCTTTCACTGTTTGATAGGTTTTATTTTCATTCTACAGAGTTGATAACAACCTACCTCACTAACAAGAAATGGGAGAGGTTGTGCTGGTTTAAGATACCAAGAATACCACAGACTGAACATGTGAGCCACAACAAAGTTTTAGAGAAAATAGAAACAAAAAGGACACATATACTTATCATCAAGAAGAGTTAGTTGAAATTTCTGGGGCATGTAGTGAAGGAAAAGAGCTTGGAAAATTTGATACTCACAGGACAAATTGCAGACAAGAGAAGCAGAGGAAAATAATGTAGAGCTTGAATAAATGGATGGCAGAACAGAGTTTAGGTGAGAAGACAAAAAGAGAAAATTTATTAAAAGCTACAAAGGACATTAAATTGTGGAGAGCCATGATCATCAAAGTCCTGAAGAGACATGGCACACAGAAGAAAAATCTTACATTATTTACATTGCTTGAACTGTTACCCTCATCATTATTACCATTTTTACAACATTTCAGCTATTGTATACCCCAGCCTTCTTCAGGTCAGGTGCTAGGAATTTCAAACCAAACACTTTCTTTGATCACTGGGGTATATCATTCTCATTTCAATTGTGATGTCACTTCTGGTAACCATGTAGTTATCTCCCTTTAACTCACTAAGTTATTTATTCACCATTCCTGGTATAGAACTCACAACTCTCTGTTCAAGTCACTGGAACTAACCAATGCCTATATCCACTGGACCATGTGTCTTTGAAGACATTGCTCATGGAATGAGAATGATATATGCCAGTGATTGAAATAAAGAGTTTGGTTCGAAATTCCTGGCACCTTAAAATGTCTGGAGTGTACAATGGCTGAAATGTCGTAAACATGGAAACAAAGATGACGGCAACAGTCCAAACAATGTAAATAGTGTAAATGCTATCTCATCTCAGAAGTATGTGCAAATACTGAAGAAAAATCTTGTTTGTAAATGTTACATTTAAAACTGTAAAACTTTAACTTCAGTTAATATTTAGATTTTTTTCTGGTTTCTGTTGCTTTTTATTGCAAAGTTCAAATTGTTTTAGAGAAGCATAGAAATAACAAATAGCATCCAACAAGGCTTGAATTCATATTCTTCAAAATCTTTATGGTGTGGAGAAAAAAAAATAAAGAAAAATATGCTTCACGAACAAAATTTACTATTATTCCTATTACAGTGGTTGAAAGAATATCAAAAGTCATGGTTAGCAAGTCATCATTGTACTTTCTTATGTATAAACTTATTTTATCGCAGAATGGGGAAGAAGAAAAAATTGCTTCTCAACAGTTTTACAGATGAAAAATGATAATCTAATGAATAAAAAAAAAAACTAAAAAAATAATCACCTTAGAATTATTTTGACTTTTGTTGTTTGCATCAATAACACTAATAATAATCATTACAAATAATTTCTGCTATTAACAAATCAAGTAGGTATTTGTCAAACTATGTTATATTATTTTAAATCCTTCTGTTAGCATATATTTAAAGTATATTATACTAAGCAGGTATTTAAAGTATATTAATCAGATATTTAAACTATATTAAGTAGGTATTTAAACTGTATTAAGTACTTAATATATAGTTTAAGTATTTGAATTATACTATATTAAGTATTTAAACTCTCTACTATGTTAAGAAGATATTTAAACTGTTAAACCATACTAACTGAATAATCATGGTTAAATTAAAGATATGTATGATTATTAACAACATATTGAAAATATCTTAATGACTATATTTTAAAAAAATGTCTATTTCAACTTTGATGCATAACTTTGATGTTCAGGCTTGAATAATTGTTATCATCTTACAAGAGAATCTGTGAATTTTTAAATTTGGAATATTGATATGCCAAATTAAAAAAAAATAAATAAAAATTATTCTTGCTTTTTTTTCTTTTTCAAATCATTATATAGAACAGATTATAAACCTGCAAAAATAACTCCATAGATGAGCTGCACTATTTGACAAGTCTTTGCAAGCTAACACCTCTTGATAACAAGCTTACTGCACTATGTAATTGGTTTACAGTATCTTACTTCAGTATACAATTGGTTTACAGTATTAGTGAGTACTTTTTCGACAAAGTGGTAACTATGTAATACACAATAATGAGTGCATCAGAAACTTTTTTCTTAAGGGGAATGAATAGATTATGTAATGAGTAGCAGCCTGGAATGAGAAATTAGAGAGTTCATTTTCAGTCAAGTTAGTTACATTCACTTGTGTGTGAATAACCTTGAAAAGGTATGAATTCATCTCCTCCCCACAACTATTGGTTAAATAGCAGAACTCATATCTGAAAAAACTCATTGTTAGTCTAAACAAATATTCTCTTCAAAAAATAGAAAATATTAATCTTTTGGCTTTAAGTAAGCCAAAAAAGAGGTGATAAACTGTAAACCCCCCCCCCCCAAAAAAAAACACAAACAAAAAAAACAAATCAATCACTTTTCCTTAAGGAAGATAGCAAATTCTTTGCAATGGCTAACCAATGAAGGTACATCGTTGGTGGTCACCAAAGTTATACTGCATTATTGAACTTGTTGAAATATTCCTGAAAGCATTCAAAGTCTTTTTGCATTGCATTTGCAATAATTTGTGAACAAGAACATTTCTATGAATTGGTTGTGAGTTTGAATGCCTCAAAAAATCCATGTCTGAATGATCAATCAAGTTGGATAAAAAAACATACAAAGCTTAAACTCAGATACTAAACTTGTTTGCACTATTTTGCACTTAAAAGACAAATGATTTAAAATAGGACGAGACTTTCTTTACAGTTAACTTTTTTAATTAACAGTATTATCTCTTCTGTAATCATGAAAAAGAAAAAAAAAGAAAAGAAAATATATGGTTTTCTTTATTTGCTATATTGAAAGAAAGATTTATGAAATTTTTAACCTTTTTTTCATAGCCTGAGCAGGTGTTTTAATAAATGGCACAACAGATGTTCAGTTACATTCAACTTTTAAAGTTATAAAAAATGTTTTATCTTTTTAAAAAGGGTGAATTCTTTAAACGTGGTCTTTCTTTTTGCTGGCTTCACAAGACCATTTCTAAATACCTCTTAACATATGAGACACACAAGCTGTTTTATTTATAGATGAATATATATATATATCTAAAGTTTAAAACATTCTTGCAAATATTGTCAACACATTCTTTCAGGAATTATGGCTGTCATAATGGCTGGTAGGTTTGCAGCTAAACTCATGTAAATGAATCGTGTCAACAAAACACAAAGATCAGTTTTTTGAAATTTCAAAATATGAGCAAAATATATATATATATATATATATATATAAAAGCAACCCACAATACAGACTACACAATCCATCTAAAAACAATATCAGTAAAATCAAAACTATCCTGAAAAGAGCATGCAAATACACAAAAAATGGTTCAACTGAAAACCAAATGGAAATACTGTTACTACAATCATCAAATGACTGTAAGCAATAGTAAATATAGTAAAAGTACTGCCCTCTCAAAATATTTCTGACAATTAAAAACAACAAAAATCCAATTATTATCTGGGATATCATCACAAAAACCAAATCTTATAAAGGAAAAGGAAATAGATGAATTTATGCCTTTCAGAAAAACTTATTATTTTAAAACACTTATATAACCCTAATTTACTAAACAAAAAAGTGAATTGATGATTATGTGCAAACAGAAATATCTGCTCAAATATGTTAAACTGGATTAATATAAATTTTTCTATGTAGACTTTTTTTTTATATTATCATTAATTTATATTGTTTTCCTCTAAACTGAAAACAAGTAATCTCCCATGGCCCATAGGCACAAAACGTATACCCTCTGCCCTAAAAATATTCTACCTATTAATTTAACTTTTGAGGTTTTATTTTCCAATTTTATGTTTAAGTTTTAGTTCAAATTAAATTATATAATTAAAAAATAGAATCCCAGCATTACATACATAAATACCATGAACAATGCAAAAATCAAAAATGAAAATCCCAGAACTGAACCCATGGAAACACTATCACAATGTACATATATATTGTTTTGATGGTCATAGAAGGGGACCTCAACGGTACAAGTCAAAAATAGTTTCCATAGTATGTTAGTTTAATTTTCAATTGAGGGAGAGATGGATTGTTGCAAATATTCTTTATAATTATATCAATTGTTTGTCTAACAGGTACATTGGTAAATAAATTTTTGACATCAAATGAGACTATGGTTTCATTATTGGGTTTTTATGTTTTTAAGATTTGGATCAGTTCTTGAGTTGATTTGATGCTGTATTTACAAGGTATTTATGGTGTAATGAGTTGGTTAACGATTTTGGTCAGCTGATTAATTTAATACATTCCTGTCCGCATTCATGATTTAGGGAAATATTAATTGATAATACATGCATACTCAACCATGAAAATAATAAACAAAAACTTCAAATTCCTGAATGCATCCACATTAAAACTGACATTAAACAAAATTAATTATGAGTATAGTAACAATGTTCTAAAATGACTATAACAGTTAGTCTTTAAAATATTGAAGTAATTTTTGGAAGAAAAACAAAATGTAAATTGTAATTTTTATATAAATTAACAAATATAAAATTAATTTACCTCCCTTGTGCATTATGATTTTTGAAATCTGAATTGCATTCTTATATGTATGCTCAAAACTCATAATGGTTAAACCACAAGATATTCAAAATGGACAACTACATTAATTATGTCTTAAAAATCAACCCCCTAAAGATGATCTTAGATAAGATTGAAAATACTTGGGAAAATAAAACTAATGAAAATGCCTACATTTCTTCGTGTTTTTAATCACCATATCAGGAAACTTATACATGCCAATGAGAGGAGTGAAATGAAAAGAAATAGACATTATGTCTAAATTATTTAATCAAGCATGCTTTAATGCAATATTAAAAGATATGCTGACTAAATACATACACACACGTGTGTGTGTGTGTGTGTGTGTGTGTGTGTGTGTGTATGAATGAATGGATTTTTTTCTGACATTAGTTCTTTATTACTATAAATGTTATTTTTAGTGGGTACATGTATCCGTTATTTTGTTGATGAGCCACATAACAAAACTCATTGTCCAAATCCTGATGAATAGAGCGCAAAGCAGAATCAGGCTGGAGATAGGACAAGAACAGTGCAGTTTCGTCAAGGGCACTGGAACAAGGAATGCAATATTTATGCTTAGATTACTATCAGAAAGGGTGATACAATTGAAAAAGAACATCTACCTATGTTTTGTAGACTAAGCCAAGTAACCTCGACATATTTGGGAAAGACATTAGAGTTATCAAGAACCTCTGCTGGCAGCAAACCACCTGCATACGAACAGGAAACAAATTCAGTAGATATACAAAAGATAGAAAGGATCACCAGATCTATTCAACTTGTACAGCGAGACTATTCTGAGGACCCTAGAAAATATTCCAGGATTCGTGATTGGTGGTCACAATCTGAAGAACATAAGATATGCAGATGATACAGTGCTGATAATTGACACAAAAAGAAAACTACAAAACCTCCTAAAAAAGGTAGATGAAGAAAGTCAAAAGAAAGGACTACAAATAAACTATAAGAAAACCGAATGTATGGTCATCAGTTAACAGAGGAGTCCGAAGTGCCAATTACAGGTTGGGGATACAAAAATCAAGCAGGTACAAAAATTTAAATACTTGGGAAGTGTTCTAGCAGAAGATGGAAAGTCTGACACTGAGATCTGAAGGCAAATAGGCATGGTGAAGGACGCATTCAAGAAGTTGAGCAGCATATTAAGAGACAGGAAAATGTCACTAGAAACAAAGAGAGTACTAGATTGCTATGTGATGTCTTTTCTTCAGTAAGGCAATGAATGCTGGACATTATCAAAGATGAAGGAAAAACTTGAAGCAACTGAAATGTTTCTCTACAGAAGGATGCTGAAGACACCATGGACCAAATACATGAGCAATGATGAGGTTCTGGAAAGGATGGAAATGAAAAGGAAATTAATACTGAGCATTAGGAAGAGACAGCTAAAGTTCCTGAGACATATGATGAGGAAAGAAGGCTTGGAGAATCTGCTACTCACAGGTCAGAGGGAAAGAGAGACAGGGGAAAGCAGCAGATAACATATTTGAAGAGCCTGAGTAGGTGGATGGCAGAGCAGGGTTTGGGTAGGGGTAACAGGAGAAAGTGTGCTAAGAGCCACCAGAATAGGGAGATGTGGAAAGCCATGATCCCCTACGTCCTGAAGGGACATGGCACATAGAGGAAGAAAGTTAAATAAAATCTAGCCTAGATGGAGAAGTCCCACTAAAGAAAGATCTTGCCTCTGTATATAGAGTATATATAAAGTATACAAGTTCAATTCTTGTTGGAGGCACATAATTTGGTAAAACTTCTTAATGTAGGCTAGTTGTTATTAATTTTACTTTTCAAGAAAATTAAAAAAAAAAGGTTAAAGAAAAAAATGTTGACTAAAAATAATGTGTGTGTGTATATATATATATATATATATATATATATATATATATATATATGAGAGAGAGAGAGATAAAAAATAAAGCAGAACAGGTCTGTTTGCTATCACTTGAAAACAAGACAGGAACTCTTAAGACAAGGGTACCTTTCTTCTTTCCTTCCTTCCTTAAAGTGAAATTCAACAAGACAAACATTGTTTTCTGACTTACTGTATGTACTAAGTGAAATTTATTAGAAAAACAAATTTTAACTGTTGCAATATCACTATCATCTTTTGGAAACCTACCAAAGAATACAATGATGATATATTATTATGGCTCTGTATCAACAATTCTAATTGATCCCTTGAGGTATTTTGACCCTTTAAAATATCTTTTTAACACCTGAAGTTTGATATCAACCCCTTTGGAGATTCCCCCGACTTAAATTATCAAAATTTTCAATTTGTTTACCTAGTTTATAGGAGAGTTATTTGGAATTGTAGACATACAGTAGCGACCATGATATAAGGAATGGAAACAACAAAGACATAAATATGTGTATTACTTAAAAAGTAATGCATGATTAGCAATGAAATTTTTACACAAATAAAGATTTGGGTGTAATGCATAAATATTATACAAAGTTACAAAAATTTACATAATTGTTCCATTTAATCTTTATTTAAAAAAAAAAACTAAGGAAATAAGCTACTGGACAAAAGTTAAGGAACGATGTTAATAATTTGCATAAACTTTTAATTTACATTGTTAAAAAACTTGATGGATCTTTTCAAAAATAAGTAAAAGTTCATTTATCATTAGGACTTTACTTTTAAGCAATATGGCCAATTCTGCACGCAAAATGCTCTCTTTTGGAGAAAAAAAACTCATTATTGCTAACTATCAAGAAAAAAGTCAACTTAAAAATTTCTGATATTGTTCATAGGTCTAAAAGTGTCGTTCATCGTGTAATTAGGTATAAAACTGATAAAACATTAGATGCAAAACCAAAAACCGGCAGACCTCCAAAAACATTGCAAAGAGAAGGTTGAAAAATTGTTAGAATATCTACAAAAAAACATTTTGAAACTGCTACATCAATTGCCTGTAAATTTAATGAAGACACAGATAATAAGATCTCAAGGAAAACAGTTGCTTGCAGGTTAAAAAATGCAGGATTGCATGCCCATATTCCAGTTTCAAAGCTTCTCATTTCAAAGTGAAACCAAAGGGCACACCTGGAGTATGGGAGAGAACATATTGTTTGGACTGATGCACAATGGGATACATTTCATTTCAGTGACGAGTCCAAGTTTACTATATTTGGTTCTGAGGGTAAAACTTTTGTATGTCATAGAACAGATGAAAGACTGTCTTCTCAATGCGTCAAGAAAACCGTTAAGTTTGGTGCTGGCAGTGTGATGGTGTGGGGAATGATTTCATCTGCAGGAGTTGGCCCGATCATTCGCGTACATGACAATATCAATGCTAAGATTTACAAAAGGCTTCTTCAGCAGCATGTGATACCAAGATTACACCATAATCTTTATGAATCTCCTATTTTCATGCAGGACAATGCACCTTGCCACAAGGCTCACAAAGTTATGGCTTTATTTGAAGAAGGAATTGCCCTAATGAAGTGGCCAGCCCAGAGCCCCAACCTGAATCCAATAGAAAAATGTTTGGAAGATAATTGGAGAAAGGGCTCAAAAAAGAAACCTGAAAAACCAGGATCACCTATGGGAGTTATTAAAAGATGAATGGGAGGGAATTACTGCTGATTTTTGCAAGAAATTAATTAGATCATGTGGTCGACAATTCAGAGAAATCATTGAAAATAAGGGGATTTGCCAAATATTAAATTTTGTTGATATTTCCTTTGTTCCATTTAATCTTTATTTAAAAAAAAAGTTATGTAAATTTTTGTAACTTAGTATAATATTTATACATTACACCCTAAACTTTATTTGGTAAAAATTTCATTGCTGATCATGCATTACTTTTTAAGTAATACACATATTTATGTCTTTGTTGTTTCCATTCCTTATATTATGGCCACTACTGTATATGAAGTCTGTCCAAAACTTAGCAACTGATCAAAGGGGACCTTACTGCATATGCAGGAAATTAGAGAACAGGGGAGATGCAACTGAGTAAACTTGTATACAGATTGACCACTTTATTTACACTGACAGAACAAGTTATGCAAGGGTTTTTGGCAAAACAGCATATCACTCACCCTTATCCTACTATTGATATTTGATTCTCTGCAAGTTATAACTTTACCCAAAGCTAAGGTCGCTGTTAAAGTTCCATGAATGAGATTAAGAAGAATGCAATGATGCAATGATAGAAATCACAAAACACTTTACTGTTATCAAAAACAGAGAGGATTCTGGGACAAGTGTGTGAGTACCCCAGAGCTGTGTGGGTTGTTGGTTAGACTAATGCCCCAGGTATTCCATTTTGGAACGATATCAAAAAGCTGGATATTTGCCAGATAGACCTTGTACAATCATACAAATGGATACTTCTTGCATGTATCATCTTCTGATGCATCTGGACACAATGAGATTTCCTGGGGAAGGGAAGTCATTGGGTGTTTCATATCTTTCAGTAATCAGACACTTTCATCCTAGTGATCTAATCAGAGTGGATTGAGCACTGGCTGTTCTCTATAAAAGGGGGGAAGAGAGAGAGAGAGAGAGAGAGAACAAGCTTTACATATAATCAGGTCAGGTAAAGTTTAGGCCTTTTATTGGTAACATGTAGCCCAGTAAAACTTGTCACATAGATAGGTTGATGATGTCTAAACCAGTTCCTCTACTAGATTTTCTGTTGGTGAGGAGGGTGGTATGTCACCCCTGCAGGACAAAAAACAAGGCCTGTCTAACAGCCAAAAGTGTGTGTATATATAAATTGACAATGAGGTCAACACACAATGGCAACAGAGGGTTTAAAGATTGCTTTTAAGCATGAAACAGGCTGCCACCACTGAGTGTTGTCTTCAATGCCCACTTTTATATTTACATAAAATCTATCTTTGACATTGCAGACTTTAACCCATTAATATAGCATAGTTTAAAACTATATTTTTATCATCACACACACACACACAGCTAAAGGTTGAATAGCAACCTTAAAAGTGGTGGCTCAATAAAACCACTTAGTGTGCTTCGACTACCATAAGTGCTCAGGTTGAGCATTAGAAAGAACATCTAGCCTTGTAAAATCTTGCCACAGATTATTATGACAGAAATCCTTTGTCAGCCATCACCCATCTTGCTATGTGCAAGATTAATCTTAGTTTTTTACCTAAAAAAACAAACAAAAAAACAAAAAACTGCTACATATGCATGCATAGAGAATCCTCTACAATAAATGTGTCATACAGCATATCTCAACCATAAAATTCTTACTAATACCATATGGGATAATTCAAAGTAATAACAGCAAAAATAAAAGTAATAACAGCAAAAATAAAAGTAATAACAGCAAAAATAAAAGTAATAACAGCAAAAATAAAAGCAATAACAGCAAAAATAAAAGCAATAACAGCAAAAATAAAAGCAATAACAGCAAAAATAAAAGCAATAAACAGTGAAGGAGACAGGCTAATATCTATATGCACTGGATGTCAAAATTTGAATTCAAATATTAAATTTGTATGCGTGCTTTTAACATTTTGATATAAACTGTAGTGGATGTTGCATTTCTTTTTTCTTTTTATATATAAGATAGATCCCATCAATAAAAGTATTATTTATCTGAAAAAGTTCCTTCGCAGAATGAAACGTGTCACAAATAAGTTTTCTATTTTATCCATTTGCCTACTATTATTCTGATGGTGTACTCATATTATCAGAGTTAAACAGAACACAATACAAATTAGCAGAAGCTAATAAAAAAATTTAAACACAACACTTTCTGGTTTTAGAATCCAAGAGATACCAATTCCCTATATATATGAATATATAATCATCTGCAGAGCACACAAGCCTGTTTCGCTGTATCACAGTTCTTTAGTGCTTGATTACCTGTGTAGCTTCAATCTAGGATCGAAATCCAACTAATTTGTCATTAGACAGAAATTTTACCACTGAGCCATCTGCTAAAAAGGCAGAGATAGGCAGCTTTCACAACAGGTTATTCACAGAATGTAAACAAACTCTGTGACTGATAGTGTTCAATTTGATAGCTGAATGAAATTGTGTTTAATCCAGTAACTAAAGAACATAGCATAAAGTCATTAGTAGTTACCATTTACATAAAATTTACCTCTCTAAAGTGTTCTACCAACTAGCGAGATATTATATAAATTCAGTTGTATTGACCAACTAAGAGACAAAAACAGTGGTGAAAATATGCGAACTTGTATGCAGGTGACTAGCAGGACTGAAGTGGCACATATAACACAAACATAAAAAAAAACACTTTCTGATTTCTAGTCATCAAAACTGATAATTTAATTTATTCCAACACATCCTTACACACAATTTTGTCTTTTATTCTGAATTGAAGATGCCAAAGTCAACAGACGAGATGCTAGGTGTTGTGTATAAGCTTTTCTACTTTGTCTCATCATCCACCACTATTTTGGATTCTATTATACATTCGACAAAAGCACAAACACTCTCTCTCTCACACACACACATATATATATATATATATATGATGGCTAAAAAAAAGAAATATCTTAAAGTGCTCAGCTATACAGAATATTTGGACAATTTTATATCCAGAAAAGAAAAAAATCATAGGAACACAAGAAAAATTAAATAAAACTACTAAATTTAAGTACCTTGTTAGTCATTTTTAAGGAAACTTGTATAAAAGAGGGATAGCTGCTCAAATACACAGTGTGTGTGTGTATGTAAAAAGAGGCTGTTCACTACACAAAGCCAAGCACTTTCATATAGAACTTTATGGCCTTCTCTTTCATAATAACAATTACACACTTGAAATTTGTAATCACTCAGTGTAAGGCTATAATTTTTATTTTCATTATTGATTGTCAACAAGAAAAAAATGAATCCTGAGAAAAGTAATTTCAGTTAAACATTCCCCATTCTATATTTCTGTCTTTTTATGGCCTTTTCGTCATTGGAAACTTAGAAATAGAATCTGTTTTGTTTTTCTATTTGAGTACTAATGCAAACAAAAAGATCATTTCATCATGGTATAAGAAGTTATACAGACAGACTTTTCAAGATTATGGAATCTTTTTACTGTTATTATATTTAGCTTCAATCCCCAA
The DNA here is from genome assembly GCA_037127315.1 of Ascarosepion bandense. NCBI lineage: Eukaryota > Metazoa > Mollusca > Cephalopoda > Sepiida > Sepiidae > Ascarosepion > Ascarosepion bandense. The sequence continues at coordinate 65,349 of JBBBDQ010001584.1, forward strand.
GTGTTAACCCCTGACCTAGATTAGGCAAATACTTCAATTCATAATTCAATATTTCTAATGCAGTACATTAATATTAACTGTTTTTTTTTATTTGTTGTTTTTTGTTTTTTTTTTACTGTTATGGCCATTTTCCTAGGGTATTCAATGAAAACCAAATTCATTCTCAGTGATTTGAAAGATGGCAGTAGGCCTCTTAAGCTATGCCAGTAAACAATAGTAAGCTATCATAAATTCATTAACAATAATACACACAGATGCAAAAAAGAAAAAAAAATATGGATGATACTAGGTTGCAAAATACTTGAAATAAAAGTCTATACTGTTATTAGATCACGAAAGGAATCCCAATAGCTTACAAATATAATTTGAATAAAATTAGTCTTTTTGTTTTTTTTTTTTAAATTAAGCTTTATAATTTTTACTTGAAGCTTTAAGATAAATTATTATTATATAGCTTGCTATTCAGACCAAAACTGTTCTCAACAGACAAGCAACTAAAAGGTAAATAAAATTGTCAAGTTTTAATTGATAAGAGTTATTTCTCCAAAGCAGAATGAGAACAATCTACCTATATGGATTGAAAAAAGAGGTTGGTGTGAAAATCCAAGAAAGGTAACTGAAGAAGGCCAGAGAATACAACAGCCAAAATATTGTGAGTATAACAACTACGATGGAGTGCTGGTTTAAGAAGTTAGGCATCTAAGTTTTATCTTCAGAATTTATGCAACACAAAGATATTTAGTCGTACTAACAATGAAAACATTCTATTATGAAAGCAGTTAATGCCAAAGGTTGTAAAAAGGATGTAAAATATTCTACATGTAGAAGAAGTAGTATAGTGACCAAATGAGAGCTTGAATCTGATCTATTTGTACTAAATATGCACCCCCTCCAAGAATAGAGCAGTTTTTTTCTGTCAAAATTTTTCATTGCATTTTGAGAGATGCTCCAAGTTTTTATTTAATTTTAAAACTGAAAAGATCATGAAATCTAAAAGTTGTTATGAAAAATAAAGATGATTGTTGGAGAGAAAGATGAGTTATAATCAATTAAATTATGCACACTTAACTCAGCCAGATTTAGTATTGCAGCAATACACTGAAAAATTAAGTGGCTCATTTTTTGTCGAAAAAATAGAACTGATGCTATTGCTATATATTTTAGAGATCCTTGATAAAACCCAAAGAAGAATCTGCAATGTCATTGGTCCAGACCTGGCATTTCAGCTTCAGCCCATTAGGTTAAAGCGAGAACTACATGGCTACTGAAAGTGGCATCACACATGGAATGAGAATGATATAACCCAGTGATCGAAATAAAGGGTACAGTCTGAAATTCTTAGCACCTGAAGAAGGCCAGAGCGTAAAATGGCTGAAATGTCATAAACATGTCAATGAAGATGAAGACAACAGTTTGAACAATGTAAATAATGTAACAAAAAGATAAATAAAATTTAACTTCAAACATAATTTTAAAAAAATCTATTACATTAACAGCTTAACATAAATAAAAATAACAGAATATTTAAAGAATAAATATTCTGTAGTTCTTATAAAATGTATTCCATGTACGTAAAGAAGAGAAATATTCAGATAATTGTTTCCTACCTAAATGTTATCTGAACATTTTTAAAAAAAAACTTTTTTTTTCTGTTAAATTCATTAGCAGATGTTAACCTTTTTTTCATTTCCATTTTTCTTATGGGAAAGATTTCTATAAAAAAAAAAAAAAAAGAAAAAAAAAAGAAGAAGAAGAACCAGAAATATAAAAATAACATTATTATGCGATGAGGTGTACAAAAATATTTTCCTTCAAGATCCCCCATTGACATAAATGATACTTTAGTAGATATATATATATATATATATATATATATATACAATAATAGTATAATGAAGAACGATTCCAAAGTGTATTGGACTTGAGATACAAAGGTCAAATACAAGTAACTACCAACCTAGGGTTACTAATGCACTATAGATAATCATTATCACATAATAATATGCTCATTAGATATGCACATGATCATAAAATGGTAGTAGACAGACAGTTTGCTACAGTGACTAGTACTCCATAATTATTATTTTAGGAATTATTTACTTATACAATGCTATTAGCAAAAAGATTATTTCATATCTAAAGCAACTAGTAAAATTGTTTTTGTTTGTTATGGTGGCTTTATTATTAATTTGTTTGTTCACCCCCACAATATTGTCAAGGGATTACTGGGAGTGAAAGGAAATGAAAAGACTTTAGAAGGAACTAGAAATCCAATCCTAAACAGAGAACACAGAATAAATTTCTACACCTATTCAAAAGACTGAGGAGAGTGAACCAGATGATAGGCAATCCTATCTACTAAGTGAACTTTTATATTTCCTTATGAACTTCAACTTAATTTTCTAAGTGTACACATTTATTTTGCCATTAATGTTCAATATTGTTCCAAGTCATTTTTATAGAAACAATTTAGCTTTATTATATATGAAATATAATTTTGAGAATATCTGACTTTTTTGAACAAATTCTTCACAAAAAAACAATTTTATTACTTCAACATTATTTTTAGTAGATACCAATGTTTGAGTAGATGCCCTGCTCGGTTTATGTTATTTTAGATCATTTTTTAAAAAATAAAAAAATGTAAATGAAGATGAAAAAGAGGAACAAATTAACAATTATTTAGAGAATCTCACTTCTGGATTGGATTTATGCAGAAGTGAGATTCAAAATTTTTAGCAACCAGTTTGCTATTTATTTACATTTTGTTTTAATCATTTTTTTTTTTTTATCATATCACCCCGGGCAAGGCGGTAAGGCCACTGGTGTGCAGGGGGCTACGTAAGAGTGAAAAGATTGGAAAAGAGAGAGCCGGAAATCACATCCTAAATAGGGAACAAGGGATGAGCCTCTACACCTGTTCAATAGACATGGGTGGAGTGTGAACCGGGCGATAGTTCAGTCTATCCAATTGAAAAAAAATAAAAATAAAAAGGAAAAATGAAAAGACTGGAAAAGAGAAAGCCGGAAACCACATCCTAAACAGGGAACAAGGGATGAGCCTCAAGGAAGGCAATAATGCAATTAGGATTTGGGGGGGGGGGGGGTGAGTGAAAAAAAAAAGAGAAGTCATTAGTGAAGAGGAATAAGGAAAAGTCAATAAAGAAACAAGTTTCAGGGAGAAAAAGAAAATTTAAATGAAACATCAATTGTCATCTTCTGACTCCTTGAATCCTGTTCTTTTATTGCCCTCTTCCCTTAATAATGTTTTTTTTAATTATTATTTCACTCTCAGTAACCCCTTGCATCTTAGTGGCTTTATGACCTTGCTTGGGGTGGAATGATTAAAAAAAATAACATTAAAAAAATTTACGAACCTATCTCACTTGATAGAAATAATTTTACGTTAAGCTCAAAGGGGATAAACGGATCAAATAGAAAACATACACACACTAAAAATAATTTTGCTTAGCACTTTTTGAGTATCATAGATTGAAAAATTACAAACAGTTCATTGGCTCAAAACAAAAGTAACTGCTTAAAGACATCAGTGTTAGAATTGTCATAATTATTCACATATAGATTTTTAAGATTCTTAAATAGATTTTTTATTCATCTAGATTTTTTTAAATCTTAATATTGTATGTGCGTATTATAAATATGCAAACTAAATATTTTTTTTTTACTGGCCATATATTCAGGATGATATAATCAATAGTAAGTCATATCTGTGATCCAGATTAACTTATGTGGAACAAACAAAGAGTTTTAAATCACTACACAAACACTGCATTCATTTTTTTTTTTTTTTTAAATATTCATACATACTAGCGGAACCTGTGGAATTTCCACAGAAGGATAATTATGATTTCCTGGAAAAATTTTACTTTGTCATACTACAAATGATAGTAACATCTTCAAACATAAAGGTATTGGATAATTAAATAACAATAACATAGAGTGTAATTTTATTAAAATATCTATAAAAGTAATGTCCATAGAAAATACTTTACTGTGAGAGATTTTGAAAGAGAATTTTTTTTTTATTACTGAAAAATCATAGCTCCTGTGTCCATTGTAAACATTTTTATCAAGATTTTTAAAAAATAATAATTTCAAAAATAATTTCCTTCATTTGTGAATGAGTACTGATAGTTTCATTAAAATCCAACAATTATTTGATTTTTGTGAGAATTTCTTAATGTTTGTTACAGAAAAAAAGTGTGATGCAATTATTACATTTCCATTGTAAAACAGTCGTAACGTTTCTTTAGCCGCTAACTCAAATCAAAACAAAACTTTCTGACAAAATTTCAAAAATGTCAGAAGGGATTAAAAATTAAAAAAAATAATTAAAGTTACTTTAAAGGCTCCTGTGTCCATTGCAGACAGAAAAGACCAACTGAGTAATGGCCAAGGGTGTAGAGGCCAGAAATTTTGCTATTAGGTCATGGGATACAACAACAAACCTACCTATTTTTATTATATTGTACAGTACCATGACCTTAACGAAGGTCAAGGTCGTGACAGTACACACACATAATTACTGGACAACCACCAGCTTAAGCTGCTACTGATATTATAATGCTATAAGCTCTCTCCTCCTACTCTCTCACTCTTTACTACCCTTCCATCTGGCAAAGTGAGTGAAAGGCTGAGTAGAGTAAAAAGTTAAAGGGTAAGGAAAAGCTTGTGTAGAGAGTGTGGTGTAACTGATGGAGGAACTAAGTAACTAACTAAAGAAGGAACAAGCAGAATTATAGATTGAGTACATTTTATTTCAATATTCATAAATATTGAGCACATTTTATTCTGTATCACTGCTGTTCAAAAATGAACATTGTGACAGTTTCATCTATGTTATCAATATTGTCCACAGAGTCTTTCTTACCATCCAGTGTTTTTGTCATGCAGCAGTTTTTGAATGACTTTACAGCTAGGATTTCAATAATGCACTGCTAGGCATTGGACCTTGGGCTTCAAAATATATAAGTCCTTATTTTTAATTGATATGAACCATATAAAAAGTTAAAGAAAATGCTAAATTTAGCAGCTACACATTATAAAAAAGTCAGTACATATACACAAAAAACATTTTTTTTCCAGAATTTTGTAGTCTAATGAAAGTGTACATATACACAAATAATTATGTCAGAAAGTGTCTTTACTATGACTTAGATGTCAGAATGTTCTCTCTTAATGCTATACCAAAATGGCATTTAAAAAGGAACTCATTTCTCTGCTGCTTTGCCACAATGTCATCCTTTCAAGAGTTTCGAAAAAAATTAACTTGGTATTAGAATAAGTTTTCTCTCTCTATTCTATTCATGTGTTAAAGAAGCCTTAAAAAAACAAACTAAATGATGGGAGTTATTTTATTATACCCTGGTTGGTTTGCTATGAAAGGATATTTCTAAAACACCTTAATCATAGTTATGGTTTTTAGAAAAATGCAAGAGAAACAAGTGTTTATGAAAACTTCAAAATATAGGTCTTTCAAAAACTCCAAATGCCTAGCTTGCTTGAAACACAACGACCAAGACCAACAAGGCAACCTGACAGTTCATATAAGATTAACACCTTTGATTCTATATCTGGGCCTCAAGCTGCTTCTTTGTAGATATAACCAGTTCCCATATACTTTCTATTTTTGTTTTGTTGTTCATTGAAATTGTGATGGAATTGTACCTAAAAAGCAGTGATTAGTTGAGGCCAATGTAGACAGCTGCTTGTGACAAAAATGGCTTCTTGCCATGTAAAAAGAATAAAAAAGATTAAAATTGTTAAAGGAGGTGGGGAAGGGAATTGAAGAGATCCTTTGGAATAAAAAAATATTACAAAGATAATCAAAATGAAACCCTTCCCTAAAAGATAGAAATCTAATCAACTAATGAAGTTGAAAGTACTAACAAGATTACAACAGTGCACATGCACACACACACACACACAAAAAACAGAAAGAATTTTATAAAAAAAAAGACTTGCTAACTGGTATCCATGCTGGCACTAGCTAGTCACCATGACAACAGATCTAGAATTTCAAGATGTCTTGGACGTTAGTGCAACTAGACACCTCAAGTCACATGACTCAGATCTGTCTGAGAGAATGGATCCAGTCCAATGTGTTTTTTTTTCCAGTTTCTTTTTTTTTCAATGCAACAACATTGTACACAAAAAGAACAGAAATTGTCTTTTTAATCTTCTTGTTTAAAAAACAAAAACAAAACAAAAACAAAAAATGTCAAAATTCTCCAATTTTTCTCAAGGTAGAAGAGAAAAAGTTCTTTGATAATTTTGCATTGTTTTTTTTTTTTAGCTTTTGACAGAATGAGCTAAGTTACCGTTCTACAAGAGCAAAGAAGCAACGAATTAATTCCCAAAGAAAAGAAAGCAAAAACTTCATTTTAATTCATGCATGCTGGTCTCTCTCTCTCTCTCTCTTTCCACTGACTCCTGCAAGTTAAGACTTCTATGTCTTAAATGCACCAAAACAAAGCTATTATTAGTGAAGAACGAAAGTAAACCCCACCCAAAATTGATTTGAAAAGATGTTAATTAGGTGCCTTTGTTCAAAAGGTTCTTATCAATACAGGAAGAGAGGCAAAGAGCAAACAAGAAGACACAAAGAGGGAAAGACAAGAAAAGAGAGAGAAAATTCTATTGACAGGTCTGATAATCCAGGTTAAGACTGTTTCTGTAGCAAATGACTATTGGATAATTCCATCTTGGCAGCTTTGTAAAGACCAAATTCCTTTATCCACAAATACACATACAGGCAAGTTATTATGCATACATTTACTTAGTCATTTGCTGCTACTGCTGCTGCTTTTGCTGTTAGAATAATAATAATGATAATGATAATATATAAAATGCTAAAGAAATGAGTAAAATATGTATTCAAAAACAAATTAGCATTTGAAATATGCTATCATTAACCACAACAAATGTTAATTTTTTTGTATGCTTATTAAAAAAAAAAAAAAAAGGAATGATTTTGTAAGTTGCTTTTAATAAGCAGAGAAAAAATATTTATTATATAAAATAATCTGAATAACAAAATATTGGATGATACAGTTTAATGAAGAAATTAATTTTCAAAAATTATCATTGTACTTATGAGAGTACTATTACAATAACGGGCTTATATTCAATATTTTAATTGATTTTTTCTCTATGGTTTGTCAACTATTTGAAGGTTATTTAAAGCCAAAAATGTTTTTAAATTGTAAAATCTTTGAGATAATGATTTAGTGAGACACATCTTACTATTTAATGCATAGCTGAGACGAGAAGAGCTCGATTCATACCATAGGTATTTGCGTGTAAACGATTATAATGAACCCCATTGGAATTAAACCTCAGCTGGCCATTTAACAATTCTTAGCCATTATCCAACCTGTACAACCAAGCTTAAGGCACACACTATTCCCAGGCAGTTACCCATCTAGATATTGACCAGGCTTGATGTTGCTTAACTTCAGTGATTGTATGGGGACTGGTGTTTCAATGTGGTGTGACTATAAACATCAATGTTAAAGACAAATGCGCGCACACACACACACTTTATGTTGTTTTTTTTTCTTCCCCCCATGTGTTGCATTTTGTTATTATATAAGAAAGCAAAAGAACAGGTCAATTAAAACTTACTGTTCAAGCATTTACTTTTATGAAGAGTGCTCAATACAAAGTAGAGCTTAATATTGTTATTACAATGGTTTATAAAAGCATTATGTCACTACACAAAAATGTTCATGTTTCAGAACAATACTGGTCTTCTTCAGATGATATTTTAAAATAAATTTCACCATTTATTTTTAAAATATTCCCTGAAGAAGAACAGTATTGTTCTGAAACATGAAAATTCTTGTCTAGTGATATTAAGCTTTTATAAACTATTGTAAAAAAATACAATGTGTGTATATATATATATATATATATATATATATATATATATATAATTAAATTTGTATTATTAATTAAAATTACATTGCGACATGGAAATTTCTAGTTTTGAGATTCTATCTCATCATCAGGCAATGTTAGATCATTGTTGTGAAAATGATTTTTATTTAAATATGAGAAACAATACGTTTATAGATATGGGAAGACAAAAATTTATATGTTCAATTTAACTAATTAGAATAGAGATTCATTTTAAATTTTTTTAAAAAGTCCATATTTTTGGGGAATACATGATTTCTTCTTTCAATTTTAACAGCCAACTTATTTTAAAACCCCTGTCTAGACCATATTTCCATTGATGTATCCATCATTGTTACAAAATCTTATCATTTAGTTTTCTCTATATCTCAACATTTTCTAAAACCAAAAAGAAAAGAGATAAAGAAAGATTTTATATTTTTGATCTAACTTAAAAGGACCGTTGAGTATAATTATACTATTTTTATTTCCATTCAGAATGCATTTTATTCTAATTTTTCAAAACTTAATTTATGAATAACATTTTTTAATATCCATTTATTTATTGAAAAATTTAAAAAAAATTATTTTATTCTTTTTATATAAAATCTATTATTATATTCTAATACAATTCTTAAAATCATAATACAATCTTTTAAATATCTATTTAATTATTAGAAAAATTAACTATCAATTTAATTATTTTAATATATATTTAATTATTTTTATAAAACAAATTATTAGATATATGCAAGTTAAACATTTTTATATTATTCTTTATTTTATCCATATTCTAAGGTCAACATTTTGCAATGTATACATATAACATTTATTTCATTACATTTATTTAATAAGTTTTTATTCTTACGAAATTTAATATTTTATATAGACACAAAGGATTGGGTCATTTAAAGACTTACACATTCTACCTTTTTTTTAAATTTTCCATTTTAATGTGGGTTTTTTATTTGTTTCTTTTAGATACCAATAATATTTCGATAGGGATGTTCTATTTCTGTACTTATTATTAAATGAAGACTAAAATCATTTTTTAGTACTACCCACATAAATCTTTACATTACTAGGGTGTTCCACAAGAAATTTTACATTGATAGACAATTGATTCTGTAAGGCACCTGTTTTCCAATTTTGTAACAATAATGGATACATCAATGGAAATAGGGTCTAGACAGGGGTTTTAAAATAAGTAGACACTTTGGTTGCTAAGATTGAAAGAAGAAATTATGTGTTCCCCAAAAATATAAACATTTTTTTAAAATTTAAAGTGAATCTATTCTGATTAGTTAAATTGAAAGCACGCATAAATTTTTATGTCTTCCCATATCTATAAATAACAAACGTATTGTTTCTCATATTTAAATGAAAATCATTTTAACAACAATGATCTAACATTGCCTGATCTTGAAACAGACATTTCTGTGTCACAATGTAATTTTAATTAAAAAGTCAAATTTAATTATATGATTATATTGTGCTCTACAATATTTATTACATTGAAAACTTTTATAAAAGAAAGTAAATGCCAGAGAACTCGGAATTGTAAAACTGTTAGTTCTCTTCAGCTATATATGTATATATATATATATATATATATATATATATAGCATGTCACTCCCCAGGAATTTACCTATAGTGGCAAAAAAATGTTAGCAATATGTAAGTAATTTTGCACTCATATAAATGATATTTCCTGTAGGACTAAACTAGAATTTCCTCAGATTGATACCCAAGCACACTAAAATGTTTGTATTGAAAATTCTAGTGTGAATGGCAAGCACTACAGCATGCCATTTATAAATGTTTGGCAGAATGAATTGTGTCATAGTGGTCTTTTTCTCACAGATGGTGCCCAACTCACCATACTATACTGTGTAGTCAACAAAAAAAACAAAAAAACAATGCACATGTGTGAAATAAAAAATATAAAAGCGACAATTTACGCATCAAACTCTCTGTGTGTGTCTGTGTACATATGTATGTATGTATGTATGTATGTATAAAAAATATTTACAGCTTTTAAAAACATTTTCTTGAAACCAGTTGTATGGTTACTGAAGTTAAGCAACATCAAACCTGGTCAGTACTTAGATGGGTGACCACTTGGGAATACCAAAAGTTGTGAGGCTGAATTTGAGGGTGATTTATTGGATAAGAGCTCAGAGTTGTAATTTGGAGAGCTGAGTTCTAATTTCAGCAAGCCAACAGTTGTTCTGAAATGTTTGTATTGGAACTTCGGGTACGAATTCCAAGCAGTACAACATGCCGTTTCCAAATTATGATTCTTTCAAGATTCTATATTACTCATCCATAAAATATAACCAACTGCAAAACTACTCAAATATAAGTCACACACACAGAGAGAGGGTGCGATGTGTAAATTGTCGCCATTAAAATGTAAAAATTTTTTTGCATGTGTATCATTTGTTTTTGGTGAAGTGAATTGAGATCTGGTACTCCTTTTTTTAACAGATGGTATCCAAATGACCCTACTATAATGTGAAGTCAACAAAATCAAAAGCAAATGATGCACATGCAAAAAATTAAAAATTTAAATGGCGACAATTTACACATCGCACCCTATGTGTGTGCATGTGTATAACTTATATTTAAGTAATTTTGCAGTTGGTTATATTTTATGCATGAGTAAAATCTTGAAAGAATCATAATTTTAAAACATTAAAAGTAAAAATATCCAGACAAAGTTAGCATGAAACAAAAGAAATACAAATAAAAAGCAACCGGTTCAGAACAGTTACAATACATGTTTCCAAAAGAATGAAGTATATCTTAAGCAAAGGAGGTCAGGATGTGCAACTGATAAATATAAGGTTACACCTTGTCTTCTAAAACACACATATTTTATATATATATATATATATATATATATATATATATATATATATATACACACAATTTTAAAAAAGAATTTATTATTAGTTTCAATTGCCCTTTCGTCCAACATCTCATCAGGAGAAAAATTGTTGAAAAATGAATTAAACAAAAAGAACAGTAATGACAAAAATGAAGAGCAAAAAGGAGGGAAACACGATAAAATAAATATATATATATATATACTTATAATGAGGGGAGGGGAATTCATGTGTAAGTAATTAGCGAGGTACAATTAAAATAAAATACCCCCCTAACAAATTCAGAGACTTTACAAAATCCTTCTGCTGGCAGAGAGAAGGTTTCCATAATGATATAGAGACTCATTCTAAAATCTTTAATATGATCATTGGAACCAGCCCTATGTATAATTTTGAACCACTCTTTCTTATATGAGTTGGCACAGGCTAAATTCTCTACTAGATGTTGAGCAATAGCCGATTCCATATTTGTAGAGGGAAGGCAACACATGTTACCTATTTTGCCAAGTCTTATTTTAGAAGGTACATTCTGATTAATCCTTATTTCCAAATGTAAGGTGGTAAGTTCGACATAACCAGCAGCACGCTGGCAATTAAATCCATATACCAAATTACATAATTTGATGTCGGGCAAATCATCCTTATAATAGGACAGAAACGCAGATTGAAAAATACAATACAGAGCAACAGATGGAAACCAACAGTAACCTACTTGTTGATCTGCTTAACTAACTTTTGGTCCTTATCCTCAATCCAAGGAACCTTCAAATAAACCAGGCACTTAGAAGGCCCCAGGACTTTAGGAGAATTAAATTCCCTAGTCTTCTCATTAATAATATAATTAATAAGGGCTTCTGGATAGCCATTACAAAGGAAAATCTCCCTGATATTCTCCAATTCAGAGTCCAATCTAGTAGGAGAAAAAATTTTGTGTGCCCTGTGCACCAAGGTTTTAATAAGACTAATTTTCGTTGATGTAGGTGCAAATGCACACCAATTCATATACCGGCCAGTAAAGGTGGGTTTATAATAGATAATAGTAAGGAAACCCCCTCTAATATGCTCAAAAACAATGCCCAAAAAAGGCAAGCAATTATTTTTCTCAACTTCAATAATGGATGACGAAGCACTGTGTAAGGAGTTAAGCCTATTAAAAACTTTACAGCCTCAATTTCAATAGAAAAAGTAGCAAAAGTGTCATCAACATACCTAAAATAAATAAAAGGTTTAGACACTTTGCCAAAAAGTAATGACTCATAGTAGAGCACAAAAATATCGGCCAACGCAAGGCCAAGGGGACTACCCATCTGGACCCTATCCATTTGGCTATACATGACATTTTCAAAGCTAAACTCCACAGAACTAGTACAAAGTATCATAAGCTTGACAAATACATCCCTAGGAAAAAGAGGTGGAGTAATGTCACCTTTATACAATGAGTTGAAACAAATATCAATGGTCTCCTTTAATCTGTATGTTAATAAAAAGACTAGACACATCAAATGAGCACATAAAATCAGTATCAGGGCATTGCTGTATGGCCTGTAAATGTTCAACAAACAAGAACAAATCTGATATACAATATTTAGCATACAAGGTTAGGGTTGTCATTGAGCCAAAGAATGCTGAACTAAACCAATCATTGTTAATATGAGTCTCAATGGGACATCCTTCTTATAAATTTTGGGAAGACCATAAAGCCTTGGTCAAAGAGAACCAGAAGGTCTAATCATATCATAGATCTCTTTAGAAAAGTAACCTCTTCTAAACAAACATAACAGATATTTCTGGATTTTAATTTTGTTTCTATACGTGTTATCACAAGTTTCTACAGGACCAATTTTTAGAAACTTTTCAGGGTCATTCAAAATAAACAACATCTTTTGAACGTAATCTACTCAGTCAAGTAAAATGATACCAGTGCCCTTGTCTGGTTTACAGATATAAATATCATTATTAGATTTTAAAGACTTAATAGTCTTAAAATGAGTTTTTGACCAAACAAAATCAACCGAGTCAACAGGGAAGTTGCTATAACGATAAACTAAGTCCTTCAGCCTGGACTTCATTGTAACAATATGATCTGGTGAGCGAGGAACATGGTGTACAAGTTGAGAAAACAACACCTCAAATGCTACCAGTATCTCCTCTGATTACACCCATGGTGAGTAATCAGATGGCAAAAGTCTCTGCACAAATTTCAAATGATACAGATGTAGCTGTTCTTGAAGTACCCTCGATATATGACATGTTTGGGCCACTTGACGTGTGCTGATACCTGGATCATCTTCAACAACCTGTAAAATATGTTCTATGTGGTCAGATGTAAAAGCGGATCTTTATTTTTCTTGATCCATAGTTTGTGGTACCATGTATCCTGTCTTGGCAGCACAGTGATAGATAGCAGAAAAGGTTGGATGACTTAGCTGCCTTCGGTCTGGAAACACAATCTGATACAGTCATGCAGGCTCGTATATATCACCATTCATACAGCCATATGTAAAAATCATATCTGCCTGCATATGATATGATTATTCTGCTATTGTTAAATGGAAAATGGAACACATCTCAGTTAAATCACTACTACACATGTTAAAGAGAGAATAGTAACAAATGTACACAAATGACAAATGTAACCTAGTCTACATAACACAGCACCATCTACTGTAAACTTTCTTTAAACTTAATAACTCAAAAATGAAGGATTTGCAGACATGTTTATGTAGGCTTTTGTCTTTGTGTTGGCATGAGAGATGCTCTCAAAGTTTGTGAAAGTATTTTTCATGCACCATATATATATTTTCCATTTTTAAACAAGTTATTTCTATACCCAGGTTTCTACCATGAGTGGTGTCTTCAGGCGATTTTTAATAATTGATTTTACCGTTTACCTCTTTAAGAATGCTCTTGTAACGGTGTTTTATTTGAACATTCATGTGGCAGGGAATTTATGAATGCGCAATATTTAAGTTAAAATGGATTATGACGTTTTCATCCATGGTTGTATGAATCTAAGATGTATTTCTTAGTGTGGATGCATTTAGTCATAATTTCTGTTCTTTCATTTAACAGTTTGTCTTTATTTGGGCATATCATAATTTCTAATTTTTCTTCTTGGCACAGTCTACATATTTATCCACTGTTGTAGATTATGCCAAGCAGAAAAATTAGAAAGAGCGTTCCTAAAAAGCAAAACAGTAAATGGTAAAATCAGTTACTAAGAAAAAAAAAAAATCGCCTGAAGACACCACACATGGTAGAAACCTGGGTAGCAAAATAACTCGTTTAAAAAATGGAAAATATTCAAAAGTTCTACACTATAATTGTATTGAACACTTAATACAAATGTGTACTGGTCTAACCATATGACCAAAAACTAAGTATTAAACAATCTATATATATATATATATATATATATATATATATCTCGGACGAGTTTCGATCTCGGCCAGAAGCAAGTGGATGTGTCTAGCCACACTGATAAGCTGTGATACAGCAAAACGGGCTTGTATGTGGATGACTAATATATATGTATATAGTAAAACTTCAGTTTATATAAAATAAGATATTTATATAAGAGGAAGATATGTTGTGGAAGGATTAAAAAGCATGTCCTCTATATATAATACTTTTTTTTTAAAATTTTAGATAAAGGAAAAATAAAGAAAGTTCTTCCATGGATAAACAGGTTCAAATGGTTTTTCACTTATAAAAAGATATTTAGATACAACATTAATTCACTTGCTAAACTCATAACATCCTACCACCAGAAATTTAGGATTTGTTAAACGAGATGAAAAAAAAAATCATGTATGCCAAGGATATTTATATCATTTAGGCATCGCAAAAATAAATTCCTTAATAGCTGGAAGATGTCTTCCAGTATGTCCTGATTTACAGCTTTACCCACACAGCTATTTGCTATTGTGGATAAAAGTACATTGTTTGTCTGTTTTAATACTCGGAATACTGGTAGTAAATAACTTCAATCCTTTCCTTGCGAGCAGCCCAGTCCCTTGTGATAATGTTGATTTCATCAGAAAACATGGGGGGGGGGGGTGCAGATACATTACAGCTGCTGCATATTAATTGAAAACTTGCTTACAGCATCTACTTGGTCATCTATATTTTTGGACAGAGCAGTACACACAGATTGACAAGGTTAGGTTGTGAGTATTAGACTGAAGGGATTTACACACTTGGGTATGATTACTTCAAGCTGCACAAGTGACAGATTTGTCACTATAAAACTTGTCATCTGTTGCAAATCATTTCCAATTAATCCAATACATATTACACACACATCTCTTGACAATTACATGTTCAAATCATATATAATTTTCTTATATTTTCTATAACACTCTCCATCCTAGAATCAATAGTGTTTCAACGCATGTGCACACACACATACACAAATATATATATATATATATATAAGTAATAATGATAATACAACAAAAAATATGCAAAAATTATGAGAATTTAATGTATTTCTGTGATTAACAGAACTTCTTCTCAGATAACTAACATTTTTCTTTTAATCATATCACCCCAAACAAGGCGGTAAGGCCACTGGTGTGCAGGGGGCTATGTAAGAGTGAATAGATTGGAAAAGAGAAAGCCAGAAACCAGGTCCTAAACAAGGAACAATGGATGAGCCTCTACACCTGTTCAATAGATGTGGGTGGAGTGTGAACCAGGTGATGAGAATAATATTCAATAAATCCAAATTTCAAGTGACAACTGATATACCAACTCAAGAAATTCACACTGAAATGTACATCAAGATCAGATGTTCAATAAATCACTTGAAATTATTTTCTTGATTTATTGCATTATATATAAATTTTGTATTGTAGGCAGCAATCCCACTTCTATACACATTGCATTAAAAGATGACTGACAAAGTACTGTGATTAGCATTTCTACTTAATTTTTTTTTTTTGTTCATATAAGTGTTTTCTTTTATGGACATAAAGTATATGAAAATTATCCAATAGCTTTTGGCTATTCTATTAGTCATTACCAAGGATATTTTTTTATTTTTAAACTAAATGTGGAGATTTTTGTGTTTCTGGGGTGATGAGAATGTTCCCACCTAACACAGTCAACAAGTTGTTCATAGTTGATATTGTGTATTGCCTTTTTCTTTTTTATTATTAGTGATTCCATTTTTTTTCTTTTTTTAAAATGTGAATGAGGCTATTATACGTGCATTTTTTACATGTATGTTACCAATGAAGTTTGGTAAATTTTTGTGTGTTTAAAGGTATTTTAATTGAGCCATGGTCAGAGTGGTGTAATAAGAGTCTTCTTGATAGGCATGTAGTGGTATGTCCAATATAATTATTCATGAATTTGGTTTGATCAGTTTAGGGCATTTTTTGAAATTATTTTTTTAGTGGGGTATATTAGTTTTAGGTCATTATTGGAGTCATGTTGTGGCAGCAGGTAGCACAGTAGGAATTTATTTTTGTATCTGTATTTAAAACGGGCAGTTTATATTGTTCTGTAAAAAAAAAATAATATGATTGTGATTTCCTCCTCTAAGCAGAGTTGATATATTTTGAGGTGCTGCATTTTTTTTTATTTTATACATTATTTTTTTTGGGTATTTTGCTTTGTGTTTATGAGTTCCTATATACGCTTTAAAGTGTTGTGCGTAATTCCACAAAAATATATGTGCTATAGAGGGGTTAACTTTTGTGGAGTTCACAAATTGAATTTAATCTGGAAAGATTTAATATAGCAATGATTTAACAAAACAAAAAACACATACACACAACCCATGACATTTGATCCATTACAATCAATAACTTACCAGGAATCTTTGTTCTTTTATACTTAACAGAAACTCTCATATCTTATGTATCCATAGTCGAAATGAATCATTTCATAAGCATTGCTGGTACAAAAACATTCCTACATTAAATCTTTAAAGGCTCTGTTAAACTGTTCTTGAGCCAGACATGACAGCTAATCACTAAACTAATTTTATTGTGTTGTATTCTTATGCAACTTAATTATCCCCCCCCCACCCCAACAAAACGAAAAAAGCCAAGAGAGTTTCACATGAATATGTTGACATTTTCATAAGCAGTTCAGATGTACTGTTAAAAAAATATGGGGCCAATTTAAAATTACACTGGTTATATTTTCTGCATGAGAAATTAAGGATTTTTATACCAGGTTAGAATCTGGGACAAAGGACAGGAGTAAAATGAAGAATTTTTTGAGTGTTAATGAACAGGTAACTAAATTTTGTCTGGAAAAAAAAAAAAAATGCACCATAGTGGTAGATCTATATCCCACTAAGATTGAAATTTTCTGCTTCAGGCTATCAAACTATCATGCCAAAACTTAACTGAGGTTCAACTTAAAAAATGACCAAAAATGAAGATATTCATTTATATATTTACACTGTACAGCTTTGCAAACTGCACTCTACTTCATATCAGATGTCTATTATACTTGCAGAAGTGTAAGAAAGTTGCATCTTATTTGGTAAGTGTCTACTATAAACCAGTACTACAAGAGATTAGGAGTAGTAT
Source organism: Ascarosepion bandense (assembly GCA_037127315.1). NCBI lineage: Eukaryota > Metazoa > Mollusca > Cephalopoda > Sepiida > Sepiidae > Ascarosepion > Ascarosepion bandense. The sequence goes on from JBBBDQ010001584.1 coordinate 82,711, forward strand.
AATACTGAACTTGGAAATAAAACCAGCTAACTCATTTTAAATTTAGAGTACTTTTTAGCATATTAGTTACCAAGCCTGTTTAACGGGCCATTACTACTACATGACAAGCTTGATGTCTACTAGATGACCAATATACGTGCACTTGAGTTAAACTAAATGAATATCAACACATTCTATAATCTGAGTTCAGCACTAAGCCTTACTGAAAATTGCCATCTAAATTTCTGGAAGGAAGAGTTATTCACATTATTTATACTTGAACTTATATCCTCATCTTTATCCCAATATTTTGACCATTGTGACCTGTGGCCTTTGTCAGGTGTTTGTAGATCTTGGTAACCTTCAGAGAATTTATTTAATTCAAAGGAGTAGATTAAGTCTATGTCTAAGGATATCTTGTTTTGTTTGTTTGTTTGTTCAGTTATTGCTGGCTTTGTTTCCATTGAGTCTGTATTACCTGTTACAGAGATTGAACTCCCATATCAAATTCACAAACAAACATTTTATTCCTCTAAGACAGGCTTGCGTAAAATACAGCCTGTGGATGATATTCGTCCCATAAGATTACCCAGTGTGGTTTTCGAGGAGTTTTCAAAATTGTCAGTTATTTGTGTTCATCCCAATAAATTCAGCAACTGATTCAGTTTTTTGGAAGCATGACCTTATTCAAACAATGTTGTGTCATAATAAATTTCTTAAAAATATTAAATAGTGAATTTTTTCAAAAAAAATTAACTAAAAAAAATACCTAATTAGAGGCCAAAGCTAAGATAGGGTCTGACAAGATAATAAATCTAAACCTTTCTTATCCAAAAGTAAAACACAATATTCAATAACTATTACCAAAAATGATGGAGACATACCATCTTTGAGAGGAATTAGTGCATTTATGCCATCTTTTCATTTATTTATTTATTTTTTTTTAAATGAAGTTCACCTCAAGCAAGGTAAAAAAAATAAAAAACAGAAACATTATGAAGAAGAGAGAACAAAAGAAAGGTAATCAAGACAGTAGATAGCCATTGGCATTGTATTTAAATTTTTGAAGTTGACTGGAAAGCATGGAACTGGAAGAGAGTTCCATAAGTGAGAAAAGAAACTGTTAGCATAGAACTTACAGTTACATTTAGCCAACTCAAAATGTAAATTGGTGAAACCCTATCACCAGTCTAGTACTGTGCTTAAATTCATAGTCTAGGTGCCATAGCAAAGAGCTCATTTGAATAGTTACCATGAAAATATTTATAGAAAAGTCACAGGGAAACAACTTTACATTAATGGGAAAGCAACTGAAATTGAGATGCCAGATCAGGACCAATAATATTGCTGATTCTTTGGATTTTATCAAAAATCTTCAGATATATAGCAGAAGCTCCAGACCATATGTGGCAGCAATATTCTAAAGGTTGGCAAATGGTAAGAGATAGACTCTGAAGAAAAAATATTGTCATGCATAACACAGTGAACCAAATTTCTTAGCAGCTGATCAATATTGTCTTTCAACTTCATATCTAAAAAATTACTCTTGCAGCTAATTTCCTTTGAGTAATGTGGCTCTTTTTTTTTTTTTTAAATTTTATTTGTGCATGCCAGCTCTAAGCATCAAAACAAACAGTATTAAAAGAAAAAAATCATTAAGCACAGAACAAGGTACTGAACTGTGAAAGCCTCCATTCTAATATCAAAAGATTGTCAATTCGAATGAGTAAAAAAGATTTGAATTTAACAATCTAGTCTGGTTTGATCATTACTATCAAGTTCAAAGTTTACTGGGTTCTCCAAACTTGTGACCTTGTGCCAAATTAAGCTAAGCATTATTTGCATCTAAGAATGCCATTTTTTTTCTCTCTGCTTGATACTTATAAGTGATGAAAAGAAGCCATAAGGTCTTATAGATTTACCACAAACCTACAAGATCATATTTGATTGGATTAAGAAAAGGTAGAATTTCAATTGAATGCAACAATGATGCCAATAGTTGTAGTGCATACTGGTGGAAATTGATGCCAAGATTAAGAGAGTCACAAGAACAATGCTGTTAACTACATTACTGCTACTCCATGACTGGCAGCTCAGACAGCAAAAGAGGAGTTGCAGAGCTTCAATTAAATGAATGGATGCTGAGATCTATTTCAAGCTCAGTTGGTGCCTAATAAGAGGTCACTATATGTTGATTCACTTAAGTGGTTCTGTTTGTTATACACAAATAAAACAACTTTATCTAACATCTACTTTATCTCAATGAATGATTGGTGTTAATTTAGCATTAAGCATAAAATGAGGTATTTATGCCAGTATGAATATCAAGTTACAATCAACAGAGATTTTTTTTTGTCTTTCATCCTTTAACTCTTTCTGCTTAGCCTTTTCCTGTAGTCCCCTTATAGTAGTCCCCTTTTCATGGGTTCTTTTATTCTACTGTAGTTATTGATTTTAATTATTCTTTTCACATTTGTGCATCCAATAATGATTATAAATAAAAGGAGTATTTCATAAATTTTACCCTCTCCTTCAAAAAGGTTTTTTGTATTTAAATATTAAGAATAAAAACACATCATCTGAGAAAAATAATTTGTTAACCAACTTGTACATGTTTGTGCCATTCCATTTGTTTTATGATGAAACACTACTGTGGATAAAGAATTTTTCATAAACTTGGTTATATAGATTACAAGAGAGGGTAAAAGAATAGCAGGTAAGTTTCATTCATTATCCACACTATGGACTATTTTTCTTTTTGTTGTTGACAACATATGCACTAAAACCACTTAGTAATTATATTAAATAAGTGGGCCCATGCCGTCAAAAAAAGATGGCAAATATTTTTTATTGATACGCTGTCTAAAATAATAGCAACATATATGTGGATGTACCTACTATTGAGTATCCTTCATAAAGATGTAAGAAAAAAAAAACCTAAATAAGACAAGAGGAATATATATATATATATATATATATATATATAAAAACAAGGTAAATAAGTATATGTATGTATGTGTGTGTATATATATATATATATATATATACACACACATATCAGTCTATAAATATTAATCAGGTGTGGAAGAAAGTGCTCAGTGCTGTATAATAGAGCAAAATATATATATTAATAAATATACATATCATCATACATTTTATACACAACTTTCATGCATTTTTCAGCAATCATCAGGTGCTTATCATATCATGATAGTATGTTATAAGCACCTGATGTTTGCTGAAAAATGAAAGAAACTCAAAGCCATGCATATTATATATATATATATATATATATATATATATGTGTGTGTGTGTGCACACAAAGATTTTATAGTAGAGAGGATATATATCTATTTTTTACAACAATGACATAATTACTGCAAATAATTTTTTTTTTTTTTTTACTGTTAAAGAGCAAACACACAGCAAGAGCTTTAATAACTGGTAGTAAAGAGAATATATTATTAGATGCTGTCTCTTTCTCCATGAGCATAACAGGAAGGAATATATATTTATTTTTAATTTGTAAATGAATTATCACACGACCTAGGTTTTTACCATGTGGTGTCTTCAAGCATTTCGGAATAACTGATTTTTTTTTTGATTTTTTGATTTTTTTAAAGAATGCTCACATGATGGGGATTTTTTATGAATGTGCAATTTTTAAAAATTCAAAGTTGTTTTCATCCATAGTTGTATGAACCTAATAGATACTTTATGGTATAGCTGCACTTGGTCATAATTTCTGTTCTTTCATTACTGAATGAAACTTAAAATTTTTGTGTTCATAAAATATCCCCATAATGTGAGCGTTCCTAAAACACAAAAAAAAAAAAAAAAAAAAACACTGTAAAATCAGTTATTGCAAATTGCCTGAAGACATCAGATGGTAGAAACCTAGGTCGCATAACTCGTTTACAAATGAAAAAAATATTAAAAAGTTCTACAATATAATTATATTGAACACTTTTTAACAACTGTGTACTGGTCTAATTTAATGACCAAAAACTAAGAAATTAAATAATTATGTGTGTATATATATATATATATATATATATATATATATATGCAATGGTCTTTATTATAAGAGAGAGGATTCTTTTTTTTTCTCTTTTAAAAAAAAGAAAAAAATTGAAAGTAAAAAAACTTAAGAAAAGTATTTTTGCATTTTACTTTAGAAATCTTTTATTCTTTCCTGTAATAATTATTAGTGCAATCAGTAACTTAATATAAAGGGGTATTGTTAGCACATGTTTAACTACTACTGTTGTAAGTTAAAACAAATTAATAATATATAAATTATTTATTATTTAATAATTTGAAATTGGGGATAGAAGAAAAAAGTTGAATTTTTAGGCTGTTGATTTTATATATTATCATGGAATTAAATTTGATTTTGTTAATGTATGTTACATCAATTCTAAAAGTGATAAAATCCCTCAAGGTTTCAGTCGCACTGGGAAGGGACTCAGTAATCTGCTATTTAAAGAGTTCAAGAATATATTGAATACAAGAGTTCATAGCAGGTATTCAGAGGCTGTGAAAACAATTCTAGTGGACAGTAATTAGATCTGTAAGGAATAAGTAGACAGGGTGGGAAAGAGGGTTCCCTGCCTTTACAGTGCTAATGAGCTTAAGAAAGGACTGTCCCTTGCCAACACATTATTAATGAGCTTGTACAAGACTAGTCCCAACTGCTGTTGTATTAATGAGGTTCAAGGAGACAGCTTCTTGCTGCTACTAAAATGAATGATATAACAATCTTCCTTATACATTCAAGCTGCTTTTTGGTGATATTCTAATTAAAATAAATTTTATTATTATTATTGTGCCTTACTTATAAACTTTAATATTATTATGTGCCTTATGAATTTTATTATGTGCCTTAATACAAGCTTTATGCATTTTATTTATAAGCTTTATTATTATCATCATATGCTTTATTTATAAGTTTATTATTATGCACCCCGCAAGCTTTATTATTACGTGAATCCATATGGGTGCATAGCTAAGTGGTTAGAAAATTTGCTTTCTGACCCTGAAACCTTAGTCTGAAGCTCACCATGGTCAGCCTTTCATGGAGATCACCTGATCAATGATCCCAGTGTGCCTGAAAATCATGTGTTGACCCAAGTCTTGGGAGTGAAATTAGGTAGATAGAAATGTTTGAAGGTCATCAATGATTGTACTATCACAAAACCATTATATATGTATGTGTGTGTGAATCTAAGATATTTATTTTCTATAACCTTGAACAACTGCAATTGATAACATTAGGGTTCAAAACAAGATTATTTTAAAGGAATTCTGTGGGAGAGTGTGTCTTTTGCAAGCTTCTTATATTTGACAATGTTTACAGTTAGAAATTCTTCATCTTCAGTAGGGATTTAGAGTAAAAGTGTTACCAATAATCTTTCAAATGCTTTACTTGACTTGATAAAAGGCTTATTTAGCATGAACCTTTTTTCTTCTGTTTATGAGATTCCAAAGGCCTCCTGGATTTTATTATGATGTCTTCAAAAAAAAAAAATGTTATTTAAAGTAGAATGCAAAATGTTTTGCATTCTTCTTTAAAGAACTTTGAAGAGAAAGAAGTTGCCAGCCACATTTAATATCCCTTCTAGATTTAAAGATAAGAATTAAAAGCAATTTTTATTTTATTCATTTTAAGTTATTGTAAATATTCTAAATTTAAAATAAATGCATATAAAAAAATAATTGAAGATAATAATTTTCAATAAACCTATATTTGATGACAATTAAAATGCTTTTTTTAAATGTTATAGAAATAAAATAAGTATTGTTTTACGTGTCATGTGCCTTTAGGATGTAGACAATCATGGCTCTCCACAACTTCTTATCTTTTACTGCTTTAAACAACTTTTAAAACTTCCCTCTTTCTTCTGCTATCCATTCAAACTCATTAAGTAGATGATCATGGCTCTCTACATGTTCCTGTTTTTTGTTGCCTTAAGTAACTTTTGACTTTATCATTCCTCATCCTTAATCTGCTTTCCATTCATACACTCATTAAGTGATCATGGCTCTTCACAACTTCCTATCTTTTGTTGCTGCTCTAAGTAACTCTTAACACTCACTTTACCATCCCTTTTTGTCCCTGTTCTGCTATTCATTCACAGAAGCTTACTGTTTCTCTTGCTTTCAATGTGTTCAGCGATTGTTCTCCAGGCTCTCTTTCCTGATTATGTATCCCAGAAATTTAAACAATCTTTCTGATCTTAAGTACAAATTTCCTTGTTCCTATTCTCCTTAAAATTTCTTTGTCCACTTGTTACATCTATAGTATTTTAAGCACTCATTGGTTGAACAATGCTTACTTCAAATCTCTTCTTCATCTGCGAAAAAACTATCCATCACTGTCATATAAGAGAATATATATTACATAGCTGTTCAACATGTTTTCTTTGTAATATTTTCCTACATTTTAATATTTTACTTAGTTTCTTAAAAGGCATATTTTGCTAATTCTATTCACTTTTTAATTTGTGTCATATTTTCCGTCATCTACTTAGATGGTTCAATTTCTGTACCTGTTTCATTTTAATATTCCCAACAGATAACACACACCTTGGGTTATCCCTTTTGCTGATAACGAACAATAGATGACTAATATCTTAAAAGTGTATTTTAATATGAGAGAAAATAGCATACCCAAAGGTTACAATCAAAAGTAGACAAAGACTTCCAGAGATTTTAGATACTAGTTTGGTATCTGTCAGCTTCAAGATGATCAAATTTCAAATCTAAATTGGTGTCCATTTAAAATACATTTATTAGAAAATATATTCAGTTGAAATACAAAAGGAAGCATAATGACAACTTCAAAGACCTGCTTTCTTTTACAATCACCAAGAATTTACCCCTCACTAACCAGATGGCCATTTCAATTTCATTTTGTGCATGTACATGTATATCTTAATACAATAAAAAGGCATAAAATATAGTAAATTAAGAAATTTAAAAAAAAAAAATTATTAGTAAATAATTTCCAAAAAGTTCAATAAAATTTTATAATTGTATTTTTTTTAAGATTTAGAAAATTAAATTTTTTTGGTCTTTATGATTTTATTGCTCAGCCTTGGGTAGAGGGTGTCCAGACTGAGTAGGAAGGAATGTCTTATTTCAAACTTAGTCAAATTGCGTGTGTATGTCTGTGCATACATTAAATGGCACAAGTGCACATAAATCATTCATGCACAATAAAACAAGATATATGCACATGTAAAGTTACATAGTTTTTAATCAGTTCTTACTTTATGATTTACAGACTAAATTACCAAGGTTTATTTTCATTTATTAATAATTTTTTAAGTTGTGTCTTTTCCAATTCTATTAAATAAACATGATGAATTTTTTCTTGCACAAGTTTTCTGAATGAAGAGGGCTTTTGAGTTTAATTCTTTGAAAATATTTAGAAAATATTTTATAGATAGTGAATTGTATTCTTATATTTATCTACTCAGAAACAAAAAAAATATTTCCAAGTGAAGAAGATCAAATATGACTCACAAAAATATTGCCAAAAGAAATTTCACATTTTATCCACAGAAATATTTAATTTTCTAAATTCATTGTTTTTTTTATTTTTATTCAATATGGAGAAAATCCAAGACAGATTATAACTTTTTAAATTATATTTAATATTTAATTTTAGGTAGTTGAACACAAATTTGTAAAGTCTCATCATTTTTATTGCTTTTTCAATAGATATATTTTTATATATTAATCACTGACCATTAAGTAAATATTTGATTTCATTATTATTTCTATTTTTATTTAGATTTGATTAAAAAGAAAAAGGATTTCATTTTAGAAAGAGGGAAAGATTTCATTTTAGAAAACAGAGTGAGAGATTTAATTTTTTTAGAAAAACAAATTCCACTTTGAGAGAGAGAGAGATACAGAGATTTAATTTTAGAAAAACCGAGATAGCCAACATCATCAATTAATGATGACAACATTAGAAAACAAGCTAAAAATCCTCAACCAAAATGTTTGTAAATTTCAGTGATTCGAGCCGAAATATTAAAGTGTGATTGCCTAGGCAAAAAAGAAAAGTTCAATGAATGACAAAAAAATTACAGAAAATTCAAATATTTTCATTCTTTATTTCTCTGTGAAGACCTGATATACCACCTTATCTTAGTATACACACATTATGAAGGCTGTTAGTAATGAGGTTGAGATGAATTATTAATAAAAAATAATAATTGACAATGCTTCATTTAAGAAATTTGAATAATGTTACTAGTAGGTTCTGTGAAAATGACAAAAAGAATTTAATGTAGATTCTCCAGAAATGTAGTTGATATTCGATTATGATTTTAAGAAAACTTATGCAAAGCACTTATCTAATTAAAAAGAAATAATGATTTTATGTACTTTTCTCTAAAATCAAACTATTTTTACTTCATAACATTGATTTCTATATATTTTTTTTTTGCTTTTTGGCTTTTTACTGCAATTTGTATAAGAACATATTTGTAAATGTCTATAAATTTATTACTTTTTTAATTTAAAAGTTTAATAAACATTCTGTTTAATAATTTAATAGGTTCAGCGATAAAAAAAACTGCCCTTGACTGGTCTAAAATGCTATACTTTAATTAAAAAAGGGTTAGAGACTGTTACAATATATATAGATATATATGGGAAAGAATATTAAAAAGTTTTGAGTTAAAAATGTATTTTTTTTGACAGTATTTGTTTATTTCTATTATTATATTTTATATATTTCAGACCGCCCTCGGTCCTTCATCAGAAACAAATGATTTTAAAATGGTCCTTCATCAGAAACAATTTTAAAATCATTTGTTTCTGATGAAGGACCGAGGGCGGTTGGAAATATAAAATATAATAATAGAAATAAACAAATACTGTCAAAAAAATACATTTTTAACTCAAAACTTTTTAATATTCTTTCCTATACATATTAAGACAGTATACGTGGATCATCACTATGTTTATATATATATATATATATATATATATAAAAAAGGTAAGAACATTTATCAATATATATCAAGATAAAATATATATAAATTTACATTTTCATATAACATTTACTTATTCTGTATTCTTTATATTCTATAATTAAAAAAATTGTGAAAATTACTAAGAATCCATAAACTGCTTTAACCTTAGCAAAACAAAATAGTGTTTCTGATAAATATCAGTTGATTTCCTTTTTCCCTTTGTTTTTAAAGGGCTGTTTTATTCCTATGACTTAACCATTTCCATTGATATGCTGTGTATAATGGGAAGTGATTATTTAAATAGAAGCAGAGATCTTACATGTGAATCAATTTAGTCACTTGATTAATGTAAAAGACTTAAAATGCAGTAAAAAAAAAAAAAAAAGAAAAAAAAATCTCCAAGTTAATGCAAGATCTAAGCGAATGCCATTAACAATACTTAAAAACATTTTATAGCACAAAACAGTGTGACTTTTATAGGCAAAGAATGATAATGAGAAAAGCAGGAAAATTTGTAAGGACAAACATCTGATTTGAAATCCAATTCTTTTTATACACACAATCCTTAAAGGGGCGCAGTGCAGAAAATGTATCATACAAAATGATATTTCATGGTGGAATCACAAACTTTAAATAAACATTATCAATACAAATACATAAATGCTACATATACTTAGGTTGTTTTTTTTTTTTTTAATCTTTTTAGCATTCTATTTAGCATTAGATATTCATAGCTAAAAGGTTATAACAGATAATGGCAATTAACAATTAGTCTACAGAGCCAACAAAACCAAATGAGAGTGAAAACATATATAAGAAATCATTTGACATGAATAAATTGCAAGTGTGAGAGATTATAGAGAACATGATAAAGGGAGTTGATGTCAATCCTAAAAGAGGATATTTTTGACTGTTTTGAAAAGTGGAAGGGTAACTGGAATAAGTGTGTAAAATTAAGGAGAACAAGATAAAGGGAATTGATGCCAATCCTAAAAGAGGACTTTTTTTTTTTTATTGTTTTGAAAAAAAAAAAAAGAAAAAAAAAGAACATTATGAGGCAGTTTATGTCAATACTTAAAGAGTACTTTACAGACTGGTTTGAAAAGTGTAAGTAACTCAGGCATAAGTGTGGGTCCATTTGAAAGGGACTATGGCACAATTGCCCAAGGTAGGTTATTTTTTGTCAATATTAAATGTTTGGATACTTAAATACAAAGTCTGTTAAAAAATACAAACAAATCTGGAAACATTGATAAAAAAGATGGAGTTAAAAAGCCTGACAAATGAAAAGTTTAAATATGGAAGAACACAGAAGACAAAAACCAAACATTGAAATAAATATACTCTCCTCGGGCTTCTTGACAAAATACAACGGAGAATCTGTAACGTGATCGATACTGACCTGGCAAACCGGCTGCAACCACTCTCTCACCGGCAGTACGTGGCTTCCCGAGCCTCTTCTATAAGTACTTTCACGGCTTCTGCTCCGATGAACTTAGAGCATTGGTGCAGCCTAGGTATGAATTTACATGAGATACTAGATTAGCAACTAGGTCCCACCCTTTTACAGTGAAACAGATAAGTAACTGTAATTTCTACTCCAACAGCTTCTTTTCTTGCGCTTCCCACCTGTGAAATTCCCTTCCACATGTCTACTTTCCCGACAGCTACAATCTCCAGGAGTTTAAATGTAAGGTCAATAGATGTCTCCTATTACACTAACTTGCATCTATTCTCCCAACACTCTCACCATCTACCCAACCCTCATTCTTGGTATCCTTACCCGTCTATCACCCTCCTTCTGACATTTCCTATATCTAACCATCCTTTCTCACCACTTTCTCCCCTATGTAACCCCCTGCGCAATAGTAGCAGTGGAATGCCTTGCTCAGGGTGAAATGATTAAAAAAAAAAAAAAAGAGAATGATTATGTATTATTGGTAAACCTGTAGACTCCCCTTATGAAATTTTGAACAGGTTAGGTGTTACTGCTGGGATTTCTATAGCAAGTAGGTTTTTATGAGATGGAGTTGCTAGCCTCACATCTGTTTTGAATTGCTGTTCACTCGGTCTGGTAGCCATCCCAAGCTAAAGAACCTACTCACCCCTGCTATTAACTCTTTACTGGAGGGAGATGAGATGAACTGCTACCCTTTCGAGTGTATTTGTGCAAAAGTAAAGGAAACAGCTCCAGCTAGAATTTAAACTTGGAATGTCAAGCTCACTTACTGTGTGATTAACTACTATGCTATGCATGCATGCAATTTTTTGAAAAAAACAAAAAAAACAACAAAAACAACAAAAAAAAACAAAAAACAAATATCAAAGAAACTAGTGACAAAAAAAATGATCAGAAAAAAGTAAATGTGAAAGAAAATTTGATTTGGAATATACATGTGTGTTTATCATATAAAGATGATGTAAAAACTTCTATTATTATAATTCAAAATGAGCTGAAAAATTGAATATATTTGTACTTAAGACTAATCTATAGACAAACATGAAAATCTGAATGAATAAAAAAAAAATAAGTCAACTATTCTAAAAATTTCCTTTTTTTTTCCTTAAAATGGTTTAAAAATTTTTTTTATTAGATTGCAATTACTTTTATAAACTAGTTTATGAGTAAAAAAGATTTTGTTAAGTCATTTTATTATTGACTTTTCCCCTTGTAAGTTTTTAGATATATATTTTCTAATTATTGTTGTACTTTCTTCTTTCACATTGATAAGAAAGACACTGTCATGTGACATCGCCATTTATAATTGCAGTTAATCATCATTATCTGTTTTAAATTTTCATGTTTGACAGACATTTTTTTTTTAAATTCATGAATAAAAAGAATTATTTTCATATTTATTTCTTTATAAATTGATAAATGATAAACATTTTCTTAAAAATTTATCATTGTGTTTACTCATTGCTATCTGTTTATTTAAATTTTTATGTTTGACAGACATTTTTTTCATAAATTTATGAATAAAAAGTTTATTTTCATATTTCTTTCTTCTTAAATTGATAAATGATAAACATTGTATTGTATTAGTTCGTTCGCATTTTTAGAATGTTGTAAAAATAAAATGATTCTTATAAAATCAATGTAGCAATCTAAAAAATAGTGTTTAATATTTTTTGTTGTAAATTCTCAAAAAACAAAATGTATAAAATTACTTTCATATGTTTGGGTTTTATTAAAATTCTAATTGTAGCTTTTTAAAACAACATCATCAAGGGAGTGGCAGTAGTCAAAATAATAGTGGTGTCAAGGGAAAAACTGTCTTTCTGAGACATTATTTTAATGCCAGTATAAAAATTAAAGATTTATGAAAATGCATCATTTTAACTACTAAACATACATAGCAGCTGGAATAGACCAATATACCTTAGTTTTTACATAGCAGTGATGGTGTACACAGATGATAAACAAAAAAGAAAAATGTTTTTCTCTGTGACAATGCAAGATTGCATACAGTAAAGTAGAAAGAAAATGTTGGAACTTAGTTTGTTCTACTCACTCATCTGTCTAAAAGACACAGGAGTATAGGACAATTTCCTCAACATTTAACACCCTTTTTCATGTTAGCATAGGTTGGACAGGGTTTTCTTGGTGGCTCTTTTCCAAGCTGCACAATTTTGTGTAAGGCCTGGATGTAATCTCAACTTCCTTGAATCATCTTTGATAAGCAGGGTCCATATTTTATATAGTCTATCTATCCTATGTGCATTGTGGTGCAGTGGATATCGACTCAGAATGAGAAATTGGGAGCAGCGTTCGAATTCCAGTTGAATTCCTTGCATTCACATACACATAAATACCCTTGGGAAAGGTATTAATCCATCTCTTCCCTCCAGTTATGGGTTAAATAATAGGACAGATTGGGTTCTATAGCCTTGGCTGGCAACCAGTCTATCACAGAAAGAAATGGCAACCTACTGCAAGATAATCTTCTGCCCAGTCAGTCATGTCTCTTGTGACATGATCGCCTAATTGTATATCATGTATGGCACTTAACTGACCTGTCATATGTAACTGAACAATCATGAAATATTGGAGCAAGTTTTACAGATATATGCTCTTACTAACACCAACTAGTTTAGGAGACTGGAAACTCAGCATCTCTTAGAAGATTACCTACCAAGGTTAAAGAGTTCAGCCTACCCTTTTCTACACAGAGTAGAAATTTTTAATTCAGAGATTTTCTTCTCTTAAACAAGTTGCTATCCAAAGCTAAAGACTCTTATCCAGCCTAAGCAGTTTAATGTTGTACTTAGGACATGAAAAAAGAAATTCAAATTTTAAAGAAAGAAGAGCAGGAATTTATTGCAAAACCAAGTTTATTTCAAAATTTGAGAAACTTTATATTTTACATAAAAATAAAGCTGTCTCCAAAAGTCTGTACTTTGTTCCATGCCCAATTTTTTAACTAATCTAAGGCTTATGTTGATAAACTTGATGATGATAATAATAATAACAATAATAGTAAAGGAAACAACAGTATATGAGGAGAATTCTACAATCTAATGTGGTTACTGCAATCGTACCTGTTGTAGTTTCTATGAAAACAAATGGAAGGCGTTACTTTTGGAGCATCCCTTCAATTACATAAACTATTATTAATCTCATTTATCAGATTGGTAGACTTTTAATCAGAACTATCTGGCAGTCCATAATTGATATGAACTTTATTGATTGGTGAAAGAAATCAGTCAGATACCACACGAGAATCAATATCATAAAGAAAATACAAAAGTCATTAAAATTGTAATATAGTTCTATATTTGGTAGGTTTAAAAAATAGCTGGAGATACACTGTAAAAGAATTCATTACACTTTTGCAGATGAATAAATAGGTTGGCATATGGTTAAATGATACCTATAAACAGAGCAGGATGTGCTTGAAGGCCAGAAGTTTAAAAAAAAAAAAAAAACTATAGAGAAAAAAGTGGGATGTTAATCAATTAAGTGGGATAAATCAATTGTAAATTAATTGATAAGAATATGGTAAAAAATCAATTGACAGGAATATGGTAAAGAGTCTTCTAACCTTGCAAAGTTAAAATTTGAACATTTTAGTGATTATTCCAATATGAAAAATAATTTCTTTTTAATTCTTTCACACTCAGTAATCACTTGTGTCTTAAAGGCTTGATTGCCTTGCTTGGGGTGAAATGCTTAAAAATAAATATTGGTTCTTATTGTTTTTTCTTTGCTCTCACTGATAAAAATGATCAGCTCACACAACATTCTGAATAATCTAAAATCTCTTGATTAATTTTGTTTCTGTGCATTCTGCTTAGTTAACTGACAAAGTTATCCATATTAATCCTTATATATATATATATATATATATATATATAATGGTAAAGTGTGTAATAGTGCATGTGTGTTTATGTAGAAACACTAGTCTGTTTGGGTGTATCTTAGATGGTAACATTAGTTAATATAAGTGTATATATGTGAAGAGAAGTCTGTAGAAGATATTTCCAATTATTGGAATGTAGGAAGATGTGATTATTTTGTGATTGGATATTTTATAAAAACGTATATGTGTGAGTGTGTATAGGGAAATAATCCCACATATATACTTATATCCACTAACATTACTGTCCAGACAGACAAGCATTTCTACTTAAACACACATGCACTATCACACACACATATATATATATATATATATATATATATAATGCTTAAATGCTATTTTTAGTGGGTACCCATATTTGAATATATACTCTGTTTTTATTTATTAAACAGTATATTTATTTATACCTACAGGCTAAAATATTTGAGAAAGTTTATTAGAAAAAATAGGTGTTTAATCTGGTAGAGAAAGCACCTACTCAAATATGAATACCTACTAAAAATAACGTTTAAGCAATAAAATAAAAATAAGTCAGATTAATAAAATGAAAAGTCTATTCCTATATATATATATATATATATATATATATATATATGTCACCTGCAGACAGATCTGTTTCGCTGTATCACAGCTCATCAGTACAGTTAGACACCCGATTGCTTTTTACTCAGGATTGAAACCCAACCGAATTGGCGTCAGTCGGCAATTCTACCTCTGAGCTATGGGCGCTCGGTAGAAGGAGGCAGACTTATTTTAGCATATGATGTATCATGCGCCAGTAGATAGAGTGCTCTAATTCATTACTGAAAGAGCGATATCTATCATTACTATAAATGTTACATTTACTGGGCTTACAGCCATATCACATTGAATACACTGCTTCTCACTCGATTCCCGAAGTTAAGCAACGTTGAGCCTGGTCAGTACTTAGATGGGTGACCGCTTGGGAATACCAGGTGCTGTAAGTGTATAGTGACGGATGTGCGTTGTGGTGCAGTGGATATCAGCTCGAAAAGAGAAATCGGTGAGCTGAGTTTGAATTCCAGTTGAATACCTTGCATTCACTTAAGCACTGGTACCCTTGGGAAAGGTATTAATCTGTCCCTTCAGAGCAAAGTAAGACTCAATCATCCTCTTGAAGCAAAGCACACATTTGGTTAAAGACCAATGATACACGCACAAAACACACAAGGTGAGACAAAAGTAGCGTCTGTATTGCAGGAAGATCTGTCATTATTAGTTTTCTTTGTTAGTTGTTCTTGTTTTTTTAGGTTCCTTGAAAATTTTCCCTTAAAAAAAAAAAAAAAATTGTTTAGATAAACATCTTTGTTTGATTTTTACATTCTTGTATACTACCAGTTCTCATTTAATCATTGAAGTTAAGGAGTGTCAAGCCCAGTCAGTACTTAGATGGGTGGCTGCTTGGAAACATTGAGTACTGTAAGGGACCTTTTACAATCCGAGATATGTTTCAGCTTTAAGTAACCTACAAAGAGTTGATAAGTCATAAAAAAACAAGCTAATCTTGTATATTAATAAATATGACAATCAACTGACAGTGATGAAAACAGAAATTGGATGCTACTTTTGATTTGTGAGATCATTATATATATAGTTACGCTCTCACACCCTGATTGAGCATTCTGGAAGAATGGTAGACTTTGAAAAACAGTAGCTACTTTGGTATGTACGCATCGCTCATTCAATAATGAATTAGAGCACTCTGGCTATTGGGCGGGTATCATGACAATATAGACACTAAAAAGTCTGCTTTCTTCTACCGAACGCTCATAGCCCAAAGGTAGAATCGCCGACTGACGCCAATTTGGTTGGGTTTCAATCCTGGGTTAAAGGCAATCAGAGTCTAACCGTACTGATGAGCTGTGATACAGCGAAAAAGATCTATCTGCAGATGACTATATATATATATATAAAAAGAGACAACAGACATTTACTGTTGATTAATTTTATTTATTGACTTTTTCAAATTATGAACAATACTTCTCACAAGAAATTCTGCCTGATATTGTTCAAAGTTTATTTTTGAAGAAATGGGCTCCAAGCTTTCAACTTAAGTCATCATCAGAGTAGGAAAAGATAAAGGGTGAGTTTCATAGAACTGATAAGTGTAGTGACAAAAAAACTGTTTCAGCAGTGGGAAAGTGATTTTTGCTGAGATGCCAGGTCAGGACCAATAACAGATTCAGCTATGAATTTTTCCAATATATTCATCTTTTCTTTTTTTGTGGGGGAATAACGTAACTCATTCTCTGTGTTGCTGATAAAGTTCATCTTATTCAGACAGTTCATTTCTACAGCCTTCTTCTGCTTTAGAGGAAGATATCTTAAAAGAGGCTAGCAGCCAGAATAACATCCAGAGTTAATATTAATACCTTTGTCATCTATGTAATCGCCAAGAGATTCTCATTCATACAAACAATTCCCTCCCAGCTGCACAAAGAAAATCACAGTGCATTGGAATCTATCTTGGATTGATTTATGCAACCAGATAGCAAGCTGATATATGTTGCTTGTCTCACTTTACTCACTCTCCAGTGGATGGTTTTTTCACTAGCACTTTCTGTTTGCCCCCCTGCACCCCTAGAGTTATCTTTTACCTCCTGGATTATACACCCAAAGAAGGCTGTAGAGAGGAACTGCTAAAACATTGTAGTAACAACTAATAACTGAAATTGTCAAGCCAAATCTAAAAAATATTAATGACTTTTTCAAAGTTATAAATTTACAGATTGTTATTTAGCAATGAATGAGGACATTTCATGTGTAGGCTGAGTCAAATGAAAATAGCACAACTATTAAGTGGTTGAAAAAAGAAAATATTTTTAAAATCACAAAAAAAAAAAAAAAAAAAAAAAAAATGTTCGTAAAGGAGACATCAAGTAAGCCGGACATTTGCTCAGAGCTCAACATCAATTTCAAGTTGATCAAAACCTGTTTTAAAAACATTTTACAGAATTAGTCATGATTTAATCTCTTGCATAAATAAATTTTGATAAAAGGCAAAGTGTGTGTGCGTGTGTTTAAAATAGGATATAAAATCCTGAAAAGGTTTCAAACTATTCTGGACTCTCCAAATTAAGTTATTTTGATTGTTCATTCAAAGAAGTTAACTGGAAGTGAAACCAATGGCTTTTTTTAAAAGTTTTTTTTTTTTTTTTTAATGAGGTATGGCTTTGCCGGTTTTCATTCTTGTCTGAATTGATCTTTCAAGTTCTTTCTTTCTTTGTCTCCTCTCAGAAGTGCTAACTCCATGTAATCTTCCTTTTTAAATTATTTTTGTTTTCAAATTGATGTTCTCCATGGTAATTGAGTGTTTAAATTTTTCTTAGAAATTTCTCATTCTAAATAATTTTCTCCCCCACCCTTTTTATTCTGCTTCTGTACTAGTTGGCCTTTGACACATGTTTCTAGAGACTGATCTGTATCACCTCCTTGCTAAATATATTAGAATGTCAGTTAAACAACAGATAGTTAAAAAGCTCTGTTGGTAGCCGATTTGACTCTCCAAATAAATTATACTGATTGGACGTTCGAAGAAATTAACTTAACTGAAAGTGAAAATAATGGCATTTTTGGAAGTTTTTTTCAAAAGGTATGGCTCTGCCTTTTGCAATTCTTTGTTGAATCTTTAAAGAACATCTCAACTTTAAAAATCAAAATTTACTAACTTTAATTTATTGTTTTATTTAAATAGGAGTAGATAGGCTTTTCCTATCACCCTGCCCATACTCCTCCCCCTTCTCTTGAACATGAGAAGAGGCTCATCCTTTGTTTCCTGTTTAGGAAGGGGTTCCTGGTTCCTTTCCTTAAACTTTAATAGTGATGCTGTGATATGTGAGGATGGTGACAATGTCTCTTCATACTGAGGGTCCCAGGTTGGCAGTTTTCTAATTGCTTCTTCCAAGCTGCTGTTCAACAGTCACATGATATCAGGGTTCTTGAACTGCTATGTTGTCCATTGATGGGTGTCTCTGCAAATACCTCTGGTGGGTAATTCCAAGGTCACACTATGTTGCAGTGTGCACCAGTCCCATTCCCACACATATTACATTTAACAGCTGCTGCTGCTGCTACTACCCTAAGCCTTTTCCTTATATCAATATATCATACCATGACTATAAGCAACGAAAGATATCTCTGTGAAACTAATCTTCATTCTGCTATTCTCTCATCTGATTTCTCAATCTTCTACTCTTTAGGAAGGACTCTAATGTCCATATGCATGACCTGGGAATTTATGCCTGCAAGCATTTCTTGCTGGCTAGAGAACTCTCTTGAATCTCCAAACCATTCTTACATGTGTTTGTGTCTCTCTATACTAAATTCAGTCAGCTATCTCTTCTTTAGTATTCCCCTTCCAATATGACTTGTGTGCTAGATAGCATTTCTGATAATATAGACAAGGCCATCTCTCTGCATCCATTTGCAAATATATTTGTCTTTGGTGACTTTTATGCCTATCATACCAGGTGGCTTAAACACTGTCACCCACCTTGCTGGCATCCAAACATTGAATTACTCAATCTCTCACACAAGTGGTGGTAGTTTCCTATATATTTCCCCAGTAACTCTGAAAAACACACTTCTAGAGTACTTCTTTACCTCATGTCATGCTATGCAGCTCTGCTCACTTGGCAACTCTGATCACATGGTGGTGTCTATAAACACCTTTTTCCACTCCTCCACTAGTCAAGAACCTTCTACCAACAGAATATCATTGTGTTATCAATGTGTGGATTAGGACTCGTTCCATGATTTCCTTTGTGACATCTATTGAAATTAATTTTTTAATCTTCCTGTTCAAAAATGCATCTCTGAGATTTCCTTCTAAGTGAAAACTGGCATCAATGCTTTCATTCCAGCAAGGAAAGTTCAAATTAAATCCCATTCATCTCCATGGTTCTCTCCTGCATGCTCGGCTGCTATAGACCACTGGAATCACTTCTGGCTGTACCAGAGTGACACATCTGATTACAACAGATATCTCTTACTCTCTGCTCATAATGAGCGCAAACATGTCCTAAATGAAGCAAAGTTATTGCTTACTGCTAGAATGAAACAATGTATAATGAAACAATGTATAATGAAACAATGTATAATGAAACAATGTATAATGAAACAATGTATAATGAAACAATGTATAGCATCTCACAAGTTCAGTTCTAAAGATCATTTGCAGCTCTGTAAGAGTGTGCTGAACAACAGTAAATCCTCAATCCTTTCTCTATTCATTTTGAAATTCTTATATCTACAGCAGACTAGGTTGAATGCTTTGCTTGGAAATTATCTTCCAACTCTATACTTGCCTCACCTGGAGTACCCACACCCGATTTCCAACCTAGAACAGAGGCTGCACCATCTCTGGTCTCAAATTAGACTCCTATAAGGCAAGTGGAAGTGATGTTTTCCCAGCCATCATCCTAAAGAAATGTGTGCTCAAGTTGGCTTCAGTCCTTTCCAAACTCTACATCTCTTGTCTATTTGCTTCTTGGTTTCCAGCTTGTTGGAAGTCCTCCTCAGTAATTCCTGTTTTCCAGAACTCTGGAAAACCCTCTGACCTCACTACTTATTAATTTATTATTATCTTACCACTTTTCAGTAAAGTATTTGAGGCTCTAATCAGTGCTGAAGTGGTTAAGCATCTCACCTCTCATGACCTACTCTAAGAAAAAAAAAAAAATTTTTTTTTTTTAAATATCAATATGGCATCTATTTCATCAGGTCTACCACTGATGTGCTAATGGCCATCACTGAATATGTATACCAAGCTCTTGACAGTAACAGCAAAGCTCGAGCAGTAACTCTAGCTATCTAAAAAGTGTTTGGACAGGATTTTGCATACTGGCTTTTTACATAAGCTGCATGGCTAGGTTATTACAAGATGGTTATTTGATTTAATTCCATTGTTTTTATCAAATCGTGAAGTGAAGGTTGTTTTGAATAGGACCACTTCCAGATCTTTTCTCACAAATGTATGTGTCCCACAAGGCTCTTTTCTAGGTCCTACATGGTTTCTGATCTTTATCAATGATCTTCCTGATGTCATTCCTAAGTAGGCATTTATGCAGATGACACCATTTGCTCCTGTCCCAAAAGAAAATCCAGAGCTGACAAAGTAAACCTGACTGCTGCTCTTGAAAAAGACCTGTAATATGTGGTTAATAGGAGCAAGAAATAAATCGCTTCCAAATTTGAATGCATTCAAAACAAAACTACTCTTCTTGAACCACCATAGTGAAACTTTCCTGCCTCCCATCAGTATTGCTGATGCTAGTTTCCGGGAGATTAACACTATTGTTTTCTTGACCTCACTTTATCAACTGATCTGAAGTGGAACAACTACATACTTCAAGGAAAGTTCAGTCACAGTGTCATGACAAAAATTTTCTAGTCAGAGTCCATCTGGAATATTTATAAATCTACTATTCGTCCGTGTATTGAATACTGTTGCCACAGCTGGTCAGGTGCTCCTGATATTCATCACAAGGTTCTTGACAAAAATCTGCAATGTAACTGATCCTGACTTGAGTCACTTCTTTTTTCCCCCCTCTGTTTTGTCTATAAATGGCAAGTACTCTGATGAGCTATTTTTCCCTGGTGCCCTAACCACATGAATTTAAGCATGCTACTAAATTGATTTCCGGATCCCGCCCTTTTGCCATTGAAATAGTTAAATGTAACAGCCACTTCTACTCCAACAGTTTCTTTTCTGCTTGTGGAACTTGTTTCCTTGATAACTACAATCTTCAAAAATTAAAATGCAATATCAACTGACATCTATTTTCTTGAATCCCATTAATCTTTTATTTCTTCCATTGTACCCAGTCTTTTATCTCACTTTCACTCTCTGTAACCCCCTGTATACTAGTGGCATTCCTACCTTCCTTGGAGTGAAATGAGTAAAAAAAAATGAAAAAAAAAAAAATGAGGATTTACCTTTAAATGATTAACCTTTGACATGAACTAAGAATAAAGAAAAGATACAGAATAAATATTGACAGATTTTTTTTAAAAGTCACTCATTTTCTTTCTTTAATCATGAGAAACGCCACCTTAGGGAAAAGGTACTATGATTCCTAATTAAGCCTAGAAAGGTGAATCGCATAATCAAATTTTCAATGATTCAGTTTCAATGAAATGATTTTCCATTATATATATATATATATATATATAACTATTAAAAGGTTGTGAGTTTAAAAAATGTATTTTTTGACAGTATTTGTTTATTTCTATTATTATATTTTATATTTCAGACTGCCCTCGGTCCTTCATCAGAAACAAATGATTTTAAAATTTGAATTAGAAACGTATTTCGCGAGAACGTCTGTGGAGAGAGTTTGTTTACATCAAGTGACGCAGAAAGCGACAGATTTTTTAAAAAAATATTTATAAACGTAAACCTATCTTTAATAATACTTATAAATTTTATTTTAGATAAGAATTTTTTGAATGTATCTAAAAAAGTTTAGCTACTGAAATATTTGTAAAGATTCAAAACACCTAAGTCCCTATTTAACCCTAGCTTGTGTGTATTTAATTTTAAAATCCAGTATTTTTCTTTCTTTCTGCATGTGTATGTAGAACTAAAATCGGAGTCTATTAGTAAACATCTGCAATTTTCTAAAGTATGACCCGGTTGATTGAAATGGACTGCTATTGGGGAATATTGATTATTCTGGCGTATGTTAAGTTTGTGACTATTGAAATGAAATCTAAAGCTATTACCAGATTCACCAATATATCCACTATTGGGACATATTGAACAAAAAAGAGAAAATATATAATGTTTTTGCTGTCACAGGTGAGGCATGGTGGGTGCAATTTGATTTTGGTGTTGGGTACAGAGAATATTGTGTCGTTTACTAAATGTTTACAAATTAAACACCTGGGTTTCTGACATTTTAAATTCCCTGATAGGTTTGTATTTTTTTATAGGTTTGTATTTTATATATATATATATATATATATATATAAAAACACATGTTTGAAAATTATGATCTGATAAAACAAAAACAGAAATCCCTTCTAAAAAAAAAAAATAAAAAAAAAATAAAAGTAATAAAGTTATTATTGTGTGTTGTGGTGCAATGTACATCAGCTTGGAACGAGAAATTGGAGTGCCAAGTTCTAATTCCAGTTTGATCTGTTGAATTACAAAGAACCATAGGATAAGCATTAATCCATCTTTTCTCACCCCAGCTATAAGCTGACTTGCAAGAAAGATTGAACTTTATAGCCTTAGTTGGCAACCAGTCTACTGCAGTAAGAAATGGCAACCTACTGCAGGAAAATCTACCTAGTTAGTCATAGACTGAAAGAGACATAATTGTCCAACCACATGACAACTTTATATATAATTAAACGAAAGCAAGAGAGGTGGAAGATAAACCAAGTTGTGTTGAAGATCTGTCTAGAACATTGATATTCCACTTGTATCTATTTAGGAAATTCTAATTTGATATTGTAAAAAGGTGTGAAATTTAATGTCATTTCTGCATGAATATTACTCATCCTTTTTAATTTTTTTTACTTTTATGCACTTCATTTTTATCTTGTTTTATTTCATACTGTACTACAGAAAAGGCCAGTCATTAGGATCATAATCATTGTTTAACATTCGGTTCCATGCTATCATGGGTTGGACGGGGTTTTCTTGATGGCTCTTTTCCAGGCCACCTGATTTTCTCTAGGGCTTGGCTGTAATCTCAATTTCCTTAAGTTGTCTTTGATTAGCTGGGTCCATGTTTTACATGCTCTACCTATTCCTCTCTGGCCATCAACCTCAATAAACCTACAATTGTTG
The DNA here is from genome assembly GCA_037127315.1 of Ascarosepion bandense. Classification (NCBI taxonomy): domain Eukaryota; kingdom Metazoa; phylum Mollusca; class Cephalopoda; order Sepiida; family Sepiidae; genus Ascarosepion; species Ascarosepion bandense. The sequence continues at coordinate 105,873 of JBBBDQ010001584.1, forward strand.
ACCGGGTTTTCTTTGTTCATTCTCTCAACATGCCCAAGCCATCTAAGTCTTGTTTGATGCATAGCATCTGTTATATTGGCAATACCTAACCTATATTTTAACTCCTCTGATGATTTTCTATCCTTATGACTGAGATTGTGCAGCCATCATACCATTTGCATGTCAGTTCAAGAAATTCTGCTAATATTAACTTTCTTAAGTGGCCAGGTTTCACTACCATATAGCATAACACTTCTAAGAGCAAACTGTATATAGATTTCTTTTCATCCTTTGCAAAAATACTTGAGATGTTAGAAGAGGTAAAAGTTTCCTAAATTTTTTCTAACCTGATCTTACACTGAATATTAAACTTGCTTCTGTGCCTTCACCTGCACTTAACATGTCAGCAAACTGATCAACAACTTCATACTCAACATTATCAAGAAAGCTGAACTAAAAACAGCGAAAACATAAGGTTTAACATTCAAGCCTGTTGAGAAAAGGCTTTGTTTTTATTGCTATTGAATTTGACAAATTCTTACAAGAATTTGATTGATTAATGAAAAACTAATGCCTTTCTTTTTCATGAATGAATGAATGAATATTACTGATGTTTCTACAAGAATAGAACCTTGGACTCGTTAGATGAAAATGAGATCTTGGTCTAAATGGGAACTCAGTAAAAAGAATAGACTTAATTTACTCAGTAAAAGAATAGAAAAGATTTTCACAAAACTGAATAAGACAATTCTAAAGATACTTACATGTGTCGTCTTCTGTAATGAAAAAGGTTGACATAACTTTGACAAAAAATAGTTTTGATTTTTTTTAGTTGTGTGGCCTAACTTTTATGATGACTCATTATTCATAAAAAATTGCCCATACCTGGAATTCCCTTCCACATGTCTGCTTTCCCAACAGCTACAATCTCCAGGTGTTTAAATGTAGGGTCAATAAACACCTATCACACTAACTTCCAATTATTCTCCCAACACTCTCAACATCTACCCAACCCTCATTCTCAGTATCCTTACCCGCCTATCACCCACCTTCTGATATTTCCAATATTTAACCATCCTTTCTTCACTCTATGTAGCCCCCTGCGCAATAGTGGCAGTGAAATGCTTTAAAAAAAAAAAGAAAAAAAAAAAAACAACATTACAGAAATTCATGGAAATGTTCTTGATGGTAGAACGGCTAACATTGGAATTATTTTTTCTTGTAAGACTTAGAGGGCTCAGAAGTGAAGAATTAATAACAAATAAAAACAAAACATAAGAAAATAGGTTAAGAGTAAAGAAATAAAAACATGGAGAAAGGGAGATTAACTTTGACATTGAATTTTAAATCCACTAATCTCACCTAAAACTGGCCAGGGATAATAAAAAATCCTCTTTCAATCAGAAAGAAACAGAAACACCTTTTTAAAGCTCAGCTTTGTAAATATAAAATATCTTATGGCCAAGCAGTAAAAATATCACAAAACTGAAAATAAGTTTTTTTTTTTAAATGTCTGGAGAAGAAAGTGTGCAGAGTTGCAAACAAAAGAAATACAAAATGTCCTACCAATAAAGTAAGCATAGAACTAATCTATATCCACCAGGGGTTAACGTCACTATTACCATGGCAACCCTTACACTGTGAGAGAAATAATTCCATCTCTTTCTCCTGGTGGAATATTTTCCTTAGACTAAGTATTTAATCCATATGTAATTTTGAAGGAAAGTGGGGGAAAAAAGTGAGGGTGGATATATTTTTGTGAAATAATCTTTTTAAAGATTAAGAAACATTATAAAGAAAGAGAAATAAACTGCAAAGCAAAATCAAAAAAAGTTTCAATTTTAAAAGAAAGAAAAACCATTTAAAAGAAACTAGTACCACAATTATTGAAGTTATCTTAAATGACAACCCTTTAAACTCACTAGTAGTTCACTGTAATACATCTGACCACAATTTGGATTTAATAAATCACAGTCTAATTAGGAGAGGAAAGCATTCACTAAGGAGAAAAATTCTTGACAATAAACCTAAGACCAGGACCATACATAATATCAATAATAATATCAAAAGCAATAGTAGTATGTGGTATATGAGCTAATAGGAGAAAGTAGAGATCTATTTGAAGTAAACCAATTTAACACCAACAGCAGTAATATATATATATATGATCTGTTTGAACATTATTTTTGATCGATACTCATATTTAAGTAGATATTCTGTTTTTAATTAAATGGTATTATTTATTTATATCTACTGGCCTGATTATTTACAATAAATTGTTATTACGAAAATGTGTGTCATTCGGCACGATTCGAATGAGACATTTTCGTGATAAAATTACGAAATAATATAATTAGATATAAATATATAATACCATTTAATTAAAAACAGAATATCTACTTAAATATGAGTATCGATCAAAAATAATGTTCAAACAAATCATTTCAAATTGTTGGTTGTTTATAACCAAGTTTCGTTAATTTCCGTAACATGTTTATATATATATATATGTATGTATATTTTGGGTTGTCTGGAAAGTTCATACTGATTTTTTGTTGTTTTGCATTCCTATGAAAATGGTAGACTATAGTGTGCATTTTAAACACTTGATACTTATTTTATTACTGTAAAAGCAAAAAAGAGAGATGCTAAATATAGTGATGGTGCTTTACTTGACAGAATTGTACAGAAGTGGTTTGTTATGTTTAGAGTTGGTGATTGTAGCCTTATTGATTAAGAATGCTCAGGCAGACTTCTCACCACAGAAGACGAACAAATTAAGACATTGAGAATAACCCACATTACACAAAGCGGGAATTGGTGGAAACATGAAATTCATCAAAATCCAACATCCGTGAGGACTTAGTGAAGTTTGGGTACTCAAATCGTGATGATGTTTGGCTACTACATGATCTGAGTGAAAAAAATCTTTTAGATTGCATTTCTATTTTTGATTTGCTGTATAAATGCAATGAAAATTCACTCTTTTTAAGACAAATCATGACGAGTGATGAGAAACGGATCTTGTACAACAATATTCAGTGAAAAAAATCCTGGGGTAAGCGACATGAACTAATTTTAGCCACTCCAAATGCAGATTTTCATCCTAAGTAAGTCATGTTGTGCATCTAGTGAAATTGGAAAGAATCTATGAGCTTCTGCCAAGTAACCAGTCAATTGGATCCAAAAAGTACTGCTTGCAATTGGATGAATTAAAAGCAACAATTCAAGAAAAATGCTCAGAATTGGCAAACAGGGAAAGTGGTGTTTTTACATCAGAATAATGCCACATTTCTTTGGGGACTCAACAAAAATTGTTGCAGTTTTGCTGGGATGTGTTACCCTACCTGCCATATTTGCCAGACATTTATGCTTTTGGATTTTCATTTATTCAAGTCCTTGCAAAAGAATCTCAATAGTAAAAATTTTAATTCTTTGGATGACATTTAAAAACTACCTTAATAAAAGTTCTTTGCCAAGAAATCACCAAAATTCTGGGAAGACAAAATCTTTAAGTTGATGGAAAAATGGAGTAAGTTTGTGCAACAAAATGGTTTATATTTAGTTGACTAAATAAATATTTAATGGCATAATTTTGTTTTGTACTTTAATTTACATTAAAAAAAAAAAAAAAAAGGCATGAACTTTCTGGTCTCTAATTGTTAATCTAATAAGGTAATTTATTTCCCCTCTTATCCTAAAAAATCCCAATACATCTTTCTTTCATTCCAACCTGAAAAAGGTTGAACCTAACACAGATCATGAAACTAGCATGTCATATTGTTGAAAAGCTTTTCCACTTTGTCTCAGAAACTATTATACATCCTACATACATATGAGTTGAATATATAGATTGGAATCCGACAATATGATATAAAGAATAGGAAATGTATCTCAATCTAAGATGTTTTTAATTTTATATTTTAGTAGTCACCTGTGTATAGGCTCGGCCATGAAGATATAAAAATATATTGTCAGATAATCCACTCCTACTAAAAGCACTCCTTTAAAAAAGTTTTTTTTTTTCACCAGTTTTAATTTTCAGCAACTTGTTTCTTGATTTTATTTAAAAAAAAAAAAAAAAAAAAAAAAAAAAATATATATATATATATATATATATAATTTCAAAGCAATTAAGATTTAAAAAAATTGTGTTTAGCTTTAAATTTGTTTAATTTGGTAAACATGGTGGAGTAATGGAGAGCAGCTTGGATTGAAGAATCAGAGATTTGTGTTTGAATTCCATTTGAGATTGTTACATTTACTTACATGCAAATACTGTTGGGAAAGATATGGATCTGTCTCTATGGATTAAATAGCAGAAAAGATTGGATTTTATTGTCTTAGGTGACAATTGGTCTAGAAGTACAACTCTGAATTTAAAACCTCTAAAACAGCCTCACCAACATGCAATTGGCCAAGCATGGTGAGTATGGCTATGCTCCTAGGGTTCCTCCAACAAGAGTAAGAAGGCCCTGGGTTAGAAAAGGGATTAACACACAAGTCTTAACAATTGTGAACTTTCTATAATGTTCATTTGCAAAGTCAAGGCATAATATATCTTGGTGGAAATAAAGTTCTTGTCATTTCTAAATAAATGTTGTTTAATATAATATCCTCTTTGAAGCAAATAAAGGTTTTATTTGATGGTACAAGGATTTAGTAATAACGTGCTTGTGCCTTGCATCTTGTCTATATAAAATTTTTAAAGCTTCAAAAAATTATAAATTTTATAAGACTGAGCTTTAAAGCTTTCACTGATCACTTAAAATTGCAACTCTATGATTTTGAATCTAAATATAACTCACTAAATGCCATATGTGATACACACTTTGGTGATAATGTCTCAATCTGTCCTGCTATTCAACCCATAGCTGGAGGGAAAAGAGATGGATTCATACCCTTCCCAAGCTTATTTGCACATAAGTGATTGCAATAAATTCAACCGGAATTTGACATCGGCTTGTCGATTTTTAATTCTAAGCAGCTATCCATTGCACCACAGCACATACCCTAAACTGGTTTACTCAAAAAATGGTAATGATTTAGAAAAAAGTATTTTGTTATTACTTATCATTCCAAACCCCAACTTTCAACTTGAGTGCAATACCACAGTTCCAAAAATTGATCTGCCCTAATGGTAGATGATGTCAGCAATACTTTGAAAAACAAAAACTAAAAGAGAAGCATGAAACCTATAGACAAAAGAAAGACAATTCATAAATCCACTTCTACTCAAACAGTTTCTTTTCTTGCACTCCCCACATATAGAACTCATTTTCATTTACTTGCTTCCCTGATAACTACAATCTCCCAAATTTTAAATGCAGCACCAATTGTCATCTATCTTTTTGAATCCCATTCATTTCTTCAATACCCACTGTAACCCCCTGCACACCACGTTGCTTGGGGTGAAATGATTAAAAAGAAAAAATAAAGAAAAATTAAAATCTTTTTATCTAAATATACTTTAATGACTGGCTGCTTATATCCAAGCAAGCCTATCTGCTAGAGCAGCTAGCCAATCCTTGTTACAGACACCTACTCAGGCACATTATATTTTCTCAACACCCAGCCAGAGAGCCCATCTGTTATTGTTGAATCAAGCCATGGTAAGGTTTTCAGGCACTTTTTAAGGTGTTGCATGCTGGGATCACCTCCTCACAACAATAAAACCAAACAGTCACCTTCCTGACAAAAATCAACCTCGGTCTCATGGTCAGGAAGTAAATGTTTTAACCAGTTGACCAAATATAATAATATACACAGTTGCTATGTTCCCCGACCTGATAAACTATTTCCCTTTAAGATGTAGACAATCCTGACACTCCACATTTTTCTTTAATATTTTCAAATTGTCATTTTGGGGAATGTTAGTGAAGTGGTTTCTTGCCTTCTCTACAATTTTGAATCAGAATTGTTCTTCAAGATAAAAACTAAAATAGAAAATTCCCCTTTATTGGTGAACCTCTCTACACAGATTAAACATTAATAAATAAATAAAAATGGGTTAAAGGAAGAGGGGGCAAGGGTAAAAGAAAGAAGATAATGGTAGTCATTGATTTGTTCTTTATGATAGTTGATTAGTATTTGTCAAAGAAATTGTTTACTTTCACTTTTTGTATTTTTTTTTTTTTAAGAAACAGTCTAAACCATAAATATACAAAGTATAATTTAAAAAGACAATATGCTTTACATAGATTTTTTTTTCTTTTTGTAGTTTATCATTAAAATTGTTTGTTTCTATGAATGTGTATGGATTTTCTAGACAGCTGTGTTGGCCTATCAGTCAGTTATTTTTATTCATGTAGGTGAATAAAGGAATTATTTGCTTCATTATCAACAGACAAATGGTGTGTGTAAGAAAATGTAACTGAAAAGAAGAAAAAGATGAGCAAATACATTTACGTTCAATTGGAGCTTAAAAAATAAAGTCTCACATTGTTCAGATAAAGCATTTATGCCAATAATTTATGTAGGCTAAAGATTGTTATTTTAAAAATAACATATTTCTTGGCCCATAAGTTGCACTTTTCTTTAGAAAATAAAAATGCATTTCATTCTTATGTGGTTTAATGTGCTTGATAGTATGTATAGGAGGTTGAATACTTTAGACTAAAGTTGCACTACTCTTATATTAAAATGAGTTGCATTCAACAACAGTAATTGAGAAAAAAAAAGAAAAAGCAAACTTATAAACCAGATGTTTTTTTTTTTTTGTAGGGGATACAATAAAGTCTGTTATATGCATTTATACTAACAAGGTTTTTGGTTTTAGTATAATGTATTTAGTGACTGCTCCCCTACCATTATTCACATTTAATGTTAGGGACACTCTTCTTACAGAAGAGAAGACTTGGGGCAACAGAGATGTAGTTCTACAGAAAAATACTAAAAATACCATAGACAGAGCATGTAAGCAACAAAGAAATTAAAAAAAAAGGGAAAATAAAAAAGGGCAATTATACTTAAAATCAGAAAGAGACAGTTGAAATTTATGGGACAAATAGTGAAGAAGGCATGAAGAATTTGACACACTGAAGGTAAGGGGAAGAGAAGAAAACATCAAGAAACCTACTTTATGTAAATGGACTGCAAAATGAAGTGGAAGGGAATATTAACAAAGATTAGGATAATAGTTTGCATATCAATAATGATAACTCCTCATCTCAGAAATTCAGACAGAAAAGATAGGAAGTTGTGAAAAGTTATGATCACCCACCTCCTGAAGGGACATGGTACAGAGAAAAAGACTATGAAGTTAAACTGTTAGTCTATGGTACCTGTGTAAACATTATCCTCCCAGATATCTAAACTTTCTATATAAGACCCAGGAGATGTATTTTAGACATTTTTCTGAAAAAAAGATTCTTATATACATAAAAATATAAAAATATATTTCAACCTGTATTACGGTACTTGAGATATATATATATATATATATATATATATATATATATATATATATGTCATCCGCAGACAGATCTGTTTCACTGTATCACAGCTCATCAGTACGGTTAGACTCCGATTGCTTAACCCAGGATTGAAACCCGACCAAACTGGCGTAAATCGGTGATTCTACCTCAGGGCTATGGGCGTTCGGTGGAAGAAGGCAGACTTTTTTACGCATATATTATCATTATACGCAATGCAATCTCATATCCAAAATCCTTGAGGCTAGTTATGTTGTTTTGGTTTTCAGAAATTCAAACAACATTGCAGCAAAAACAAATATTCACACTATGAGCATTGAAAAAAAAAAAAAAAAAGATAGAAGAAAGATATATTAGTTTATTTATAGAGTAATACAGTGATAATTAATACCATAAGTAATGAATAAATTTGATTTATTCCCAACAAAAAAATGCCTTGTATAACAAAAATGACAAACTAAAAATATACACGGTTCTTTCAGACATTTTCACTGTATAAAGTCACAAAGATTACGAAAAAAAGAAAAGAAAAATCAGTGAACAGCACATTCACGGCTACCCAGTATGAGTGCTTGACAACAACTGATATTGCTCAACCAGGCTGGGGGAGTGGTAGGTGTAGTTAAACTGATCATCACACCTGTTGCCCTGTCATACCTAAGTAGCATGGGTCAAGTAGGTAAGCTTTCTGCATGGCAAACTCCACACCAAAAATATTTGGGTTTTCAGATGTTTGCATATGGGCTTGTCAAACTGTATATACTTTTAAAGCAAATGTCCTCCAGTTAGGACTGAGAATATTCTCATGAATTATAAATATTTATCTCTCTACTGCTTATGGATAGATTTGGATGATTGATTAATTAAACAACTGCAGATGAGATCATAGAGTCATTGTCAATCCCATGATAATTTCCTAAATTTTATAGTATGTGTTTTGCCAGAGCTATCTAAGATTTTCAGTTTCATGTTGTTCTCCCAACCATGGATAGAGAGTCCAGTCTGTTCTGCCATTTAACCCATAGCTGAGGAAGGGGACAAGATGAGTTTATACATTGCTAAATTTCCTATTCTTGGAATTCTGATCTTGATCATTACATTTACTTTTGCACAACTATCTTGTGTGAAAGTAAATGCATTACAAGCCTCTAACCATTATATCGTCTACACATATATTTGGTAGTAAATCTAGATCTTGCTCTATTTCTTATTAATATTTATTATTTCATTAACACAGCTAGATAGATTCACTTAACGTCCAGTTCACACTCCTCCCCTGTAGAGACATATCACTGGTTTCCTGTTTAGGATTGAGTTCCAGCTACTCTTAAATTTTAAAATTAAAATTTTTTTTTTCACTTCTGTACTTCTAACATTGCTTAAACTCTGAAATTTATACTATTATTGGTTTTTAGTTCCTTCTAAATTCTTTTCCTTCTCTTTCACTTCCAATAGTCATATGTATCTTAGTGGCATTATTGCCTTGCTTGGGGTGAATTATAAAAACATCTATTTTGAAAGAAATAGAAAAATCTTTGGTTAGTATGATTTATTTTCATTTTGTTTTTGGTCGAGCTAGCTAAGACATTCATAAGTTCATCATGTCAACCTTTATGGTCTTACATCAAAGTCATTAGGGTGGCATCTTGGGTCATAATATAGTTGGTCAATATAGGTGGTTGCTGGGTGACCAACCAGTCTTATGTTATGACTAGGTGCCCAGAGCAGTTGATCACTCACAAGTTCTTCAGCAGTGCCTTACACGTGAATTCTGCGTTCATGTAAGATTGTAGAAATATTGGTGATGGATCTATAGAGTTCTAATTTAGTTGAGTGCTGTCTCGAAGGTAGTGTAGATTCACAAGTGTAGAACAATTATGACCGAGTAGAGAGTCAATGCTCACTGGGTATCTCATACTTTCAGCTCTGTGCCATATCTAAGTGACACTTTATAAAAAAAGAAATAAAATAAAATAATAAATTCCCCATCCTAAAGTATATTTACATCATAATTAGGTGTCCAGATTAGAAAATCACTCAATTTTTTGTTTTGTTTTGCTCATCAGCAGTATCCTGCTAAGGGCGTTCTGCATTCACGTTAGATTGTAGAAATATCAGGGACATGTTCATAGATCTGTAATTTATTTGGATGTTATTTCTAAGAAATGTTAAGTGTTTGAGCGTAGATACCATTGAGCTTAGACTCCAGGGTTTTACTTAATGTCCAAGCAATGACACCATACATTAAAACAGATTCTACAATGGCATGAAAGAAGCTCTGTTTGAGGTTGTCTGGTAGATCAGCTTCCTAGCTCAACATGATGTAGTGGTTAACAAGCTTGTCTTGCTAAAACAATTACTATTAAATGCTAAGTTGTTGCTCACTGAGTGTCTTATACTTTCAACCTTGTGCTACATCTAAGCTATGCTTTAAAAAAAAAAACAAACAAAATCACCAGCCCAATGTATATTTATGTTTATACTAGCAGTATAGCCCGGCGTTGCTCAGGTATAATGAAACTAATCCATGGTCCTGGAGCTCAGACTCTTTGGATGTTGACACAAAAGACTAAAAAGCAATAGTCGTTTCCAGTTAAAGCGAAACCGTAGACTGAAAGAAAAATGAATGGATGTAAGTCAAATTTTGATTTCCTGCTATCGATATCAAATAAGTTTTTTTTTTTTGCCGTAAACTGAATTTTGAAGGCTAAATAAGTTCTCTGAGTAAATGGTATCATGACTGAGATTAAGAACTACAATTATACCCATTTAAAGCCAAACCCAAAGCAAAAACTAAAAGGGCTGAAAAACTGATTTTGATCAGACCCGGTAGGATATCGGGGTATCGATTTCCAATATTGGAGTCAAATAAGTCATCCAAAGATAGAACTGCAACCTTGAAACTTCTGAATATCGTTTCTTATGTCTGTCTATGAGTGCATCAAATTTGATTAAAATCGGACCACTCCTTCTATAACCCGATTTTTTCCATTATCGATTTTCAATATTTATTGAGGGTACCTCGACACAAAACCTAGCTAAGAACACTTGCAGACGCTTATAGTACAATTGTGTAAATTTTCAAGAAAATCGGTTCAGCTGTTTCGGAGTCTATAGGTAATGGACACACAGACACACACAAAGTTCCATTTATAAATAAGTTTAGATTTGAAACCTTGTGCAAGACTAGGTTATATTTAGAAGTTGCTATGAAGAATAAGCACTTTGTTACAAGCACAAAAGCCAGTAGATCGCAGTACAGGTATTGTTAATGAAAGCCTATGATTTGTTTTTAAACAAGAGAATATATTTTGATTTCTCTAGATAAAAAGACAGGTTAACCTAAATGATGAACAAATGAATTTATAACATTTCAATTGTTGTATGCTCCAGCATTCTGTAGGTGATTGGAATTTCAAACTGATCCCTTTATATTATTTACATTATTCGGACTATTGTCCTCATCTTCATTTCCACAACGTTTTGGTCAATGTATACTCCAGTCTTTTTCAGGTGCTAGGAATTTCAAACTGAACATTACAACCACTGGGGTATATCATTCTCATTACTTGTGAGCTGCTTCTGGTAGCCATGAGTTACCTCCCTTTAACTTGACTCTCTAAGTTACTTGTTCACAACTGCTGTAGCCTGGTATTGACCTCAACTCTCACAACACAGGGCCCAGTGGATATAAGTGTTGTTAGTTCCAGTGACTTGACCCAAAGAATTGTGATTAAATTGTGTGGAATCTTAAATAATAAGATTTCAAAATATAAATTCAAATTCTTGATAAAATTCATATATTTTTATTACTATATACATTATTTTAGTGAATATACCTATTTGAGTAGACATTACCAATTTGTTTTTTCCAAATAAGGTAATTAATGTTCACTGGCCTAGATATAAAAGGCACTTATTAAAGAAACGTACCTTTTAGTAGGAGTTGAACATACATTCCCTTATTTTGGGAAACCATCTTTTATACAGGTGCCCTTTATCATTCAGCCATAGAGGTCTGTACAACAAAGCAATACTCAATGACTTTGTTGGGACATTTCAGTGCCCATATCTGCTAAGTATATGTTCATACCCAAAATGTAGGTAAAGTAATTTAAGCAATGAGTTATATCCGTCATTAGTCATTACTATAAATGTTATTTTAGTATACTAAATATACATATATGTTTATGGTATTTAAGATTGATGTTGGATTAAAAAGTATTAACTTTATGTTTTGGGTACAATAATAAGGATGTGCATTGTGGTGCAGTGGGTGTTGGCTTAGAACGAGAAATCAGAGAGCTGAGTCCCAATTCCAGTTGAATTTATTGCATCACTTACGTGCAAATAACCTTGGGAAATGTATTAATCTGTCTCATCTTCCTCTAGCTATGGGTTAAATAGCAGGACAGATTGGATTCTATAGCCTTGGTTGGTAACCAGCCTGCCATAGAAAGTAATGGCAACCAACTGCAGGAAAACCTGCCGCGCAGTCAGTCATGTCTCTTTGGAGACACAATCACCCAAGTGTGTATCACGTATGGCACTTAAGTGAATAAAGTTTATATATATATATATATATATATATATATATATAACAGTCAGTTCCAAATAGCGTTTTTGAATTTATTCACAAAGTATGTCAAAATATTTTAATATTTGAAAGTGCACAATAATCTTCTATATGCCATATTCCCTCAGGATGTAGGCAATCATGACTATCCACAATTTCTTGATCTTTGTAGCACTTAATAAATTTTAGCTTTTTGTTATCTCTCCTAAGCCTTAGGTTATGAGTTTTTTCTTTTATGTCTCTTGCCTTCAATCTCTTGTGAATAACAAATTTTCCAAGCCCTCTTTCCTTATGTAACCGAGAAACAAGTATCTCTTGTCTATGTTAAGTACAAGTTCATTTTTTTTTTATAATATAAACTTTTTGTTTGCATTTTCTCTGAAACTTGCTCACCTATTCAGTACATGGTATTCTTAACATTCTTCTGAAGAACCACATTTCTGTCATTTAAGGTCTTCATCTGTAAGGAGATTGTCAAAGAGGAGAGATGATATCACATAACAGTTCAGCACTCTTTTCTTTGTTTCTAATGGAATTTTACTGTTTCTTAATACCTTGCTTAGTTTTTGGGAGGCATTTTTCACTATCCCAATGCACCTTCAAATTTCAATGTCAGATTTTCTGTCCTCTGTTAAAAACACTTCCTAGATATTTAAGTTTTTATACTTGTTTGACTTTACCATCTCCAATTTGTAATTTGTATCTCGGACTGTTTTTTTTTTTTTTTTTATAACAACCATGCATTCTGTCTTCTTGCAATTGATGTGTTTAGTCCTTTGTTCTGTCTTTCCTTGATTCCCTTCTGTAGGAGTTTTTATAGCTACCTTTCTGTGTCTGTATCAACACCGTGTCATTTGTGTATCTTATGTTGTTGAGATTGTGGCCACCAACACGAATCCTGGTATTACTTCTAGTTCTCTCAGAATCACCTCAGGTTGAAAAAAAAGTCTAGTGAGAAGTTACAAACTTGTCTTACACTCCTTTCTATTTTTCTATATTTAATGAATTCATTTTTCTATCTCTATGCAAGCAGATTACTGCCAGTATAGATTCTGAATTATTCTATCTTTCCCAAATATGTCAAAGTTATCTAATAAAGCTTTCAAAAATACTTGCAGTAATAACTAGCTAAGGCTACCAAAGGGAGAAGAAATGTTACGGGCCACAAGGTATTGAAAATTGTAGAGTGATGATCGCCTATGTCCTGAAGGGATACAGTATATAGAAGACTAACAGATTTTGCAACATATTCTTTTTTATAACAGCAAATTTTTATTTTTTTATTATCAATTAACAGTCTGTTGTAGAGTGGCTGGCACCCCTGCAGCACTCTCAATGGTGGAATGGCCCCTGGCCAGAAATGGTCTACTTATGTAATAGTAGCATTCAAGGTGTAATATTTGAGTGTCCTTGAGTAATATTCAGACAGATTACTTTGGTGACTATTGTAATCTAAACCCCCTTCTCTTTGTAATGTAAGTTCAATCTTGTCTGTCATTATAACTATTGCACTGTTCTGTGTATATCCATTTGGCACTGGATATTGTGCTGAATAATACCACAGTACACTTTCTGTATATCCTATATACCTCAGTAATACAACACATTTGATTACAGGCAAAAATTGTACATGATTATTTCTTTAGGGTTAATCCTTACTGCTTCAATCCTTGTGTAATGCAGCCAGGTGCCTTATTCTGATACAAATCTAAATACAAATTTCTTGTGAGGAATCAGTTTATAGACTAGAACAGTTTAAAATTTTCAATAATGAATTTTTTTAAAAAAATTACATTGATGGTTTTAAATCTTATCAAATTGCAAACACTCAGTGGGTTGTCCAGGTTTCATAATATTTATTTCTGTGTAAAATATGCAGAATTTAAATTATTGTTGAAGTTCTTGACATTCACTTCGCACTGATGTCCTTAGGAAAGGCATAAACCCATTTTTTTTTTTTTAACTCAGCTATGGGTTATATTAGCAAGGTACTGGGCTCTCTAACATTGGGTGGCACTCAGTGTAGGAAAAACAATAATAGATTAAAAAAAACACACTACTATCTTTCCCCAAAACTATCATGGCAATTTATAGTTTACTGATGGCAAAGAAAAAAAATGCTATGGTGAGCCATAATCAACTATGTCTTAAAGATACATGGAGTTTTTCAAGACAAGTAGACATGGAGTAATTTCTAAGATTATCCAACACAATATAAATAACTTAATATGGATGTGCAGGTGGTGTAATGGATAGAAAAATTAGTGAGCTAAGTTTGAATTCCAGTCAAGTTCATTACATCCACTTATGCACAAATATGATTAATTCTCCCTAGCTATGGGCTAAATAGTACAGACTGGGCTCTTTAACCTTGGTTGGCAACCAGTCTAGGAGAAAGAGAACTCTGAATTCAAAACCTAAGGAGAGTTGTTTGGATATCTCATAGCACACTATTTGCACCAATTCTTCTGAAAAATGTGACTGGTTCTGGAGAAGTCTTCACTACTATAATTAAATATCTGTGGATGGTCTGGCTGTTCAGGTCCAAGAATTGAGCTGCTGGGCCCTCACATGCCTATGTCATATATTCAGATGCAATATACTTGTTTTAGAATTTTATGGTTTCTTAATATCCAAACTATTGTAAAATTAAAATTTCTTGATTTTAAAAATATGTAATCTGATAGATATGGTAACAGAATCTTAAAAAAAAAAACAGAAAGAATAAAGAAAGAATCTTTCGGTTAGATATTTAACATTATTCCCTGAAAGATACCTTATCCTGTCAATAAATAAAACTCTCATAAAATCCAGTTCATCATAAGAATTTGTTCCGTATTGACTCTTAATCTTTTTTCATCTTTATAAAAATCAATGTATTTTTGTTTGAGGAAGAAAAACTCAAAATAAACAAAAAAGTCTGAGTATAGCACACAAGTGTAAAAAATTATAATTGTTATCAAAACAAAAATGGGAACTTAATATTTGAGGCCTTTAATAAATTTGACAGTCAAGGTCACCCATTGTAAAACATAAATAGAAACCTCGGCAAAATTTGAGCTCAATTGTTTAAACGATGAAACTATATATACGAACAAATTATGCTTCCTAAAAATAATTTTGCTACCCATCTTTTCTGCATGTAAATTTTGTAAGAATAATTACTCAAAGGAAATTTTGAAAATAAGGGGTCTTGATATTATTGATTTGTTTTTTAATGGCTTATCAATTTTTTTGCAGAAAATACAGGTCCTTAATTAACCCATGCCAGAGAGAGAAGAGGTGGATTCATACCTTTCCTAAGGGTATTTGTGGATAAGTGAATATAATAAATTCAACTGAAATTGGAACTTGGATCTACAATTTTCAATTCCAGCTGTTACCCATTATACCACCCACACATCCAAGATTATAGCAACAGGTATTCATAAGCAGTTACCTATCTAGATACTGACCAGGCTTGATGTTAATTAACTTCGGGGTTCAAACAAAATCCAGTGTTTAAACATAATATGGCCATAAGCCTTTTATGATACTATAAAAGGACAACAAGCATCTAATAAAATCTATCTTGTACACATCTTGAATACTTTTAAAAATATAATTTCATTATTAAGTGCAAATAGAAATTATGCTTACCTTATATGAATTTTGGGGTTTAGAAAGTTTAACTTCATACAATACTATAAACAAATAAAATTTTATGATTTTAATTTCTGGGACATTAAGTGCAACAAAATTCACAAAGTTTATGAAAGGATGTTGAAAGATTTCTGGATTAATAAAGAATATATATATATATATATATATATATATATATATGTGTGTGTGTGTGAAGGGGTTATCAGAGAAAGTACAAAGGATCTGTGGTCCATATAACATGAGAACAACCTTCAAAAATGGTTCTACACTTTGCAGTTACCTCTCCTGAGTAAACCCCAAACAAAGGAGGACATGACTAAGGACTGTGTATGCCATTTCATGTAGCTGTGGAAAGAAATATAAAGGAGAAATAGGCCTCCTCCTTAAGGTAAGACTACAAGAACATTGCAAGGCCGTAAAACTAAGGGAGATATAAACAAATCAGGCAAAGCTGACCACAAATGTAGAAAGAAAGGGGATCACTGCCCCTATGGGATGAAGTTGAGATAATAGATAGAGAAGATTACTAGAACCACTGTCTACTTTCCGACTACATATTGTACGTATCATTTGGGAATGTTCATAACATATACTGAGTAAGGACAAAGATAGACCAGTTCTGGAACCATCTACTTTCATACTAGATATAACACCATGGAAAAGATTCCAAATATTCACTTGTGAGCACATATTGATTGGCTCAAATTTTAAGAAGTTGGTTGTGAATTTTTCAGCACCTCCTCATAAAAAAGGTTTGAATTCTTCTTACAGACAAGAGCTAAGACAGTAGAGGAATTCCCGAAGAGACGGTGGTGGACACATTGTAAACAGTAGTAAGGTTACTTTATTTGGTATACCAAAGGCAAGGAGCTACCATGGACTAAGTACACAATGAGTTTTTTTATGATTAAGGTTTGAAGTAAAATAACTTACAACTGGATTAACAGACAACTTGCTAGATTAACAGCAGATATGGCTGAATATGTGAAAATAGGTTTTATAAATAAAATTTTAAAAAAATTATCTATTCCTTTTTTGCATGTTTTGAGAGCATCAAGCCCAATTCTTCAAAAATCTTTTTAGAAATTTACTTTCTCTTGATGTCAATGTTCAAACCTTTTTCAAAGTTAAGTCTTATAATTATCATCAGCAGTTAAAAACATTGTACATGAAAATAATTTCTAATTTTGTTTAATATTTTCCATTTGGATCAATAACCTAACATGTTAGTATTAAGCTCAATTATTAATATACTATCGAGTGTGCAGGTAATGTAACAGTTATTAATATACAAACTGAAACTGTAGCGTCTTTATAATTTCAGCCTATTAGCACACTTCATTCACTTTCATACAGCATGCTTTCATCTCTTCTCCCCACTCATGTTAAATAGCATGGTAGAGTAATGGATAGTGGCTCGGATCAAGGTATCGGGGAGCTGAGCTTAAATTCATTACATACACTTACATGCTAATACCCTTTGGAAAGTTATGAATCCATCTCTTCTCTCAGCTATGGATAAATAGCCAGACAGACTGAGTTATATAGTCTTGGTTGGCAACCAGTCTGCTACAGTGAGAATTAGCAACCAACTGCAGGAAAATCTTCACACCACATGCGATTGGGGACTGTTTGTGTAGCCAAAAGTCCCATGAAAATTCTAGTGAAGAAGCTGATTCAACCAGCCTAGGATGAATACTGCTACAAGTATAAGTAAGTATATGTTAAATAGTAGAGCAGACTGAGCACTCTAGACTTGAGTGACAAACAGTCTAGGAGGCGGAGGACAACTCTGAATTCAAAATTATACAGAATGAAATAGGAAACCACTATTATCATACTAAGTATTCTGAATGCTTGTGTGAATGGATAGTGGAATAAGGGATAAAAGCTTTAACAAAAGGAGAAAAACTGCTAAGGTCCACAAGTGATAGGAAGTTGTAGAGAGTCATGATCGCCTATGACCTAAAAAGATGTGGCAGTTTTGCTGCACATTTTTTCAAAAATTCTTTCCACTTTTTTCATTTGATGCATAAAGGAAGTTTCTATTTTACTTTTTACCCAATTGCATATAGCAATATAAGTTGCACATTGACCTTTCGACACTTCTTTCTATTGCAGGAACAGTCATAAGTCTGATGGTGGCAATCAAGAGCTCTTCTGTAAGTGTGCAACAACTGTGAAATGCAGGCATTTCATTAATACTATTTGTGACCTTGCAGTTTAAAAAAAAAAAAAAAAAAAAGGAAGAAGACCAAAGTTCTTTCGGCCCTTGTTCTGCAGATTCCTTGTTTGAGTACTCCCTAGGTTGCATAATACTTTACCAAATTAATAATCATTCTCTTTGGCAAAGATTCCATAGGACTGAATTCCTGGTTGATGCTAAATAAATAACCTAAATGTGACACGGATGACTAATGAATGACATTACTTAATGCCATTCCATAACATTTAAACAACATTTTATATAATGCTAAATACACATATCTTCTTGCTCCAGCTATGGATTAAATAACAGAGCAAACTGGGCTCTCCAGCAGTGGTCAGAAACTAGTCTAGGAGGAAGAGAACACTGAATTCAAAGCAGTATTGACCAAATCATTCAAAGCAGTAACGACCGAATCATTTCCCTTCGGCCTAGATGTCACCCCTGCCAGGATTACAGTAGTGAAGACATCAACATTAGCATGTTGGATATGGTCAATAGTAGAATGTAACAGACCAAAATCAGTGTTGAATTGCAATGGTGTCATGCCAAAAGATACGTCATACTAGACAATGAATCAGACTGATTATTCAGAGTTAAATGGAAACTGCAGGAATGCATAGGTAGTGCTTTGTGGCATATATTAATAATATATATGCAACTGTAACTCATATGATGACACATGTAAATAGCACTAAGAGGAAGCATTTTAATTCTATGGGGTGTCCTGACACCTCATCCATTTATCTGAATATATTCAAATATTTTCTATCTTCTCTATTAACAACAGAACTGAAGAGACTGTATTTAAGCATCCCCCATAAAACTGTAAGCAGACTTGAAGAGTCACTATCAGACAAATTATTAAAAGATGAAGTTAAAAAAAAAGAAGGGAATTCAAATAAAGAAAAGGCTCTTTTTCATGTCATGTATTATATATAATATAGAGGTAGAAATGTTAAGATACTTGTGAGAAGATTAACATAGAAAATATTATTTTCTTGTTGATTAATATCTATGTGTTATTCAGAACTAGTTTCTTTATGTGTAGAGAAATATGGCCAGGTCAGGAAATATTCTCTGTTGCTGTTATCCAGCAAAATATGTTTCATGTCATTTGGAGAGTATATGGAAAGAGCTCAAGAAATACCGCAAGTAACTCAGATCATGGGACCAACTAACCACCCAACAAAATTCGTAAGTGTTTTTTAACCTCTTACAAATGATGATAAATGAATTCTATGACTAACTTGAGCAATAAAAACATTTAAGAAACAATAATAATATTTAAGTACATTAATTAGTAAAGTTATTTCATTTTTATACCAATAAGCAAAACTGAGTTTTTTTTTATGCTTGCCTTTTTTAGCATAAAACTGTCTATGTAATTTAGCTACAATGTTAAAGAGAAAAAAAAACTTTCAAAATTTATACTATACAAATTTCTTGACTTAGATTTAAAAAGTTCCATTTTGTTGCAGTTAAAAACCACCTGAACAATTTAAGACCCAAAATAACTGGAAATGTGAAAGATGTTAAAATAAATTTATAATCATAGAACTGTAAGCATTACTTGATCGGAAATAAGATGACAAAATATATTTACTTATGTAATTGTTTACAACAGGAGCTATCTGTATTCTGCTGAAAATTAAGACTTGCATTAGAAATATACAATTGGATATCAACCAATAGGGTCAGTACAAAAAAAAAAAAACAAAAAAAAAACATGTGCTAGCACTAAGTTCTATTGCAAATCTGTTGTGAATAGTCCACCAAGCAGTGTAGAAATGAAAACAGGGTCAGAAATCCAACCTTCCTCTCACAACAGCAGGAATGCACTTTCACTCATCAAGCTCAAAAATCATCCTCACTGGTAAGCAAAAGCAACAGGCTTTATCCACGCCAGACATAGAGAAAAGAACATTAGCATAGCGTCTCTGATATGCACAGTAGCTCTTTTTATGCTAAGAATTTTTCTTTAACTTTTTCTTCTTCACCACATTTTCTGTCAGAAAATACACACAACATGCTGTTGCTTGGTTTGATGAGGTCAGTCAGTCAAGTGCTGTACGTGATACACTTGGGTGACTGTAGGCTACCATTACTTGCTGTGGTAGACTGGTTGCCAACCAAGGCTATAAAACACAATCTGTTCTGATATTCAACCCAAAAGCTGAATGGAGAAGAGATAGATTAATACATTTCCCAAAGGTATTTGTGCACAAGTGAATGCAATTAATTCAACTTGAATTTGAACTTGGCTCTCCAATTTCTTATTCTGAGCTGATATTCACTACACAACCTGTTTTCTTCACTAGGAATAAATTCTTAGATATTTACATATTATCTTCAATAAACCATGAATTATTGAATTTTTTTAAATCAAATATGCAGACAAAGATTAGGAAATCTTTAATGCTAATGATTTTTATAAAAAAAAAATAGGAACGTTAAATCAACTATTTCATTTTACTAAATTTTTTCATGACCTATTAAGCCCCAGCAATACACAAAAAAAGTACAATTGTGTGAGTCCATCCAGTTATTAAAGTATTAAACTGGTTGTGGCTGATTTCAATGCTCATTAACCATTATTTCAAGAAAAAATCTAACTAAAGCATAAAGTATACACATTTTAAAAATTAATTGTTTAAAATATTAATCTTGTTTAAGTTTAAAATTATGTATTACAAGTAACTTGTTAAAATTCTTTCTGCTGTGCATGGATAAGAATGCTTAACAAGAATGATCCACTGAAAAATATATAAAATTCTCAAAATTCTTGGCAATGAAAAGGTGTAGTATACTGGCACTGGATCTTGACAAACAACGAGTATCATGTATACATAATATTACATTTTTATTCTTTGACAGTGACGCTTGTGTGGAGCAAGAGAGCAGTCAGAGAAAATTCGCACATATCAAGGAGCTGTCAGGAGTCGGAAGCCAGTGAGGGTTCTTCAGCCAAAATTCTAGACATTTTATAGTTTTAAAACTCCTGCCTGACCCCAATGGCCATGCCTCTTCCCCTACATAGTGCTTGTTTTCCATTGGTCTAACATTCATGCATTTTTGCTTTTCCAGTTGCCACTTTGTTGACTTTATCTATGTCCTGATGTATCTGTCAATTACATCCACCAGGTTCATTGCTGTTCAAGGTAATATATCACAAAGGCAATATTCAACATTAAAGATTGTTAAAAATTGTCACAATTTTATAACGGGTATCAGTTCCTAAGCAGGCACCTATGCAGATGACATCACCATTTACTGCCATCTCAATAAGAAATCTGCCAAAGGACTGCCAATCTGTGATTGAATGGGGTAGGAAATGGCTCATAAATGTTAATGCTTCCAAAACAAAGCTGCTCTCCTTTAACAAACAAAGAAAATTTTCTATATTTTATCAGTATGGATGATGCTAGTCTCCTAGAAAGCAACACACTGTGCCTTCATTGCCTCACTCTCACAACCAACCTCAAGTAGAATGACTACATCAAATACATAGCTGTATTTATTGCTAGGAAGGTTGAGTCACTGTCAGGTAAGAAAGTTTTTCTTGTCAAAATTCATTTTGCACATTTATAAATCTACCATTCATCTGTGTATTGAATACTGTTACCATATCTGGTCGGGTGCTTCAGCTATTCATCTTGAGATTCTCAACAAAATCCAAAGGAGGCTCTGCAATATAATCAGTTCTAACTTGGCATCTTGGCTTCCGTCACTGATGTGACATCTGTCTTTTCTATAAATATTTTTGCAGCAATTGCACAAGCTTTTTTTCCATGGTGCCCCATCAAAATAATTAAATATAACCTCCAACAGTTTCTTTTCTCACACTTTCCACCTGTGGAACTCTTTTTATTTACTTCCCTGATAGCTACAATCTCCAAAAGTTTAAATCCAATGTCAATTGCTATCTTCTACCTCCCTAAATCCCATCAACCTCCCATCCTTTTTTTTGACATCCCCCGTACCATTTGTGCTCTCTCTCTGTACCAGTGGCAGTCTTACCATGATATTATATATATATATATATAGTTTAATTTCTAGAAAAGAGAACAAAAGTTATCAAGTATGATTTACCTAAATGAAGTAAAAGTTGTCAAGCTATTGTACAAGGATAGTTAGATAACCTTACCGACCCTATGTATAAAAAGAAAATTTTATTTATATTGAAAATGTTTTGAGATGCTGAATTATTTTTGTTTTAATTTCTGGGATGAGAAGTTTATATTATTTACAAGCAGACTATTGCTCCCATCTTTGTTGATATCACAAAGTTTTTACTGTTGTGCCTGCTAGCCTTTGTCAAGTACCTATCAATCCAGGTAACCTAAAGGGTATTACAAACTGAACACTTTATTTAATCTATGGAACTAAACTGCTCTTGTTCCACAGTCCATGTCTAGAGATAACTCATCTAGTTCTTATTTCTAATACAGCTAAGTTATTGCTTGCTCTGTTTTCCACTGAGTATATACTGGATCAAGAATTGAACTCACAATTATGTCACAAAATTCACAAACCAACTTTAATACATTAGGCTATTGTTCTGTAGGACAATTCTGAGTGAATAACTTGGAGCCATAAACCTAAACTATCTGCTGATGTCTATTGCTGCACTGTGATAACAACAACAATGTTGGGGATAATAGTCCACATGTAAATAATTTAAACAAGGAATTATATGACCACTATACAGACCCGTATGTTTGTCTTGGTTGTTATACTCACAACTTTTCAGTTGTTGTGTCTGCTGCTATGCTTGGTAATCTTTTTAGAATCTGAACCATATTCTTTATTCAATCAAATAGAAGAAACATGACCAAGAGCTGTATACATATGTCATAATTCCATATTCTGCAACAGTACTATTATAGTCAAAGAAAGAGGCATAGCTGGATATCTGCACAAGCTTTGACTCCCAAGAGGGTACTTCCCTGATTGCTCAATCTTAATCTCTAAGTATAGCGCCAGCCATTATCTTTTCTACATATCCTCACACTCTTCAATTCTGACCTCCTGTTTACATTTACACAATCTCCTTTTGTAACCCCACCTACCTTGAGACAGCCAGATTACAACTAATAAAAGCCACCAGCAGCACAGATTATAAAACACAGATAAGAGCTGAGTTTATTTTACTATACAACAGTGACATAAAATACAAGGTGAAGACTAGCGATTCCCTAAAATTAAGGTTAAAGAAAAGATCAAGAGACTGTAGTTTAGTAAAAGATACTGAAATCAGATATGGCTGCCCATATATGAAAGGAAAAGGGTAGTCATCAACTCCTATGGAATTAAGTCAAGATAATATAAAAACAATGGAGGACAATACAATTGAAAAAATAATCTGCAAACATGTTAGGCAGTGATAAACTCCTTAGTAGACCTAGCATAGACATAAATATCATCAAGGAACTCCTTATTAAGAAAGAATAGATACTCAAAAATTCCATTACCTGATTCAAGATGCTTATACAATTTCAGCAGCAAAGTCCAGGTCATTAGGTTCAAAGTTCCAAAATGACACCATTCTATTGTCCAAGAGGCACATGACATAGTGGATTAAAGAAATTGTTAAAAGCACATTTGTTTTCCTGGAATATTGTAAGTTCAATCCCTAGGTCAGATAGTGCTGAAAAGTCATATACAGTGAAAAAAAAAAAACAAAAAAAAAATGGACAAACAACACAGAGGTGAACTGGTGCAGAATGAGAACAATCTATTCCTATAGACTGAATAATAATTTCAGATAAAAAAAATTCCAAGAAGATTGCTCATAGTACAATAACAGACAAGTGAAAAAAGGTTGGCTTACAGTCTTATCACATTGAAACACCATGTGGCATAATTTAAATGTATTAAATTACAGGGGGAGGAAATAAGAGAAGATGAAGTCTTTGACTGTTTGTTTTGATATCCAAACTAGTTAACACATAGAAGTTTAAATTGTTCCTTTCCTCATTGATGTTTTGTTTTAATAGTGTAGGCAGATACCATTTCTTGATATGGGAAGAAACTCTGACAACCAGTTAAGCAACACTGAACTTGGTTAGTAATTAAAGGAGTGACTACTGGGGAATACTCTGCACTGTAAGCTTAGATGTGGAGGTGATGTAATGGATAAAGGCTTGGAATGAGAAATGGGAGAGTCAAATTCAAATTTTAGTCGTGTTTGTTATATTGACTTACATGCAAATACTCTTGATAAATCCATTAATCCATCTCTTCTCACTCTAGCTATGAGTTAATTAGAAAGACTTTCAGAAAATCATTATCTCCAAAAAATTATTACAATTCAAAAAGGTGATAAGTCGTAAAAAACAAATCAATTAATAGAACATGAAAAGGTTGGAGAATATAACAGGATGAGCCCAGTTGTTTGAATTGTAAATCATATAAGATATTTTAATCTGAAGCAAAGTTGAACTATGAACAGAATCAACATATTCAATAGTAGAAGGGTTCAAAGTGTACTGTGGCATGAGTAGCCAGGGTTAAATGCAAAATAAGTAACTGTTCACACAGAATTGACAAAGTTTGAAATAAGAAATTACAATAAAATAAAAAGAAAAAGGCAAAAAATAAAAGCAAGCAAACAATAAATTAACAGTGATAAGCTGAAGCAATAGTAATATGGTAAAAAGTTCAAACTAAGAATTGGGGTTGGCACACAAAAACAAGTTTAGAGAAGCGAATGTAGAATTCTGGCTTCAAGACAAGACAGATGGGACTGAGTCAGATGAAACTAAGAACTAGCCTATTTTATTGGCTAGGAAAAAATCCCAGTATGCATTTGTGTGCATGTGCCGATCACAAGGGGAGGGAAAAGTGTTTTGCAGTCATTCCCAGCTGAGATTGAAACAAATATGTATGGACATGAAAGACCTATAAAATATATAAATATATCTCATAATGAGCAACCAACATTGTAAGTCATTGAAGATGATCTAAGAAGCTGAAGTGACCTTGCTTGAATTTAACTGACAGACAAGAGCTAAGATCAACTGAAAGTGGTTATGGGTGAACAGTAACATTAGAGCTTGTAAAGGATTATGTGTTTTTTCTTCTATTGATTACAGGAGATTAGACTGTCAGAATATCACTTGGAAGACAAGACTAGGGGTTACAACAAGGGTGAGATAATCTGGAAGCAGCAGCAGATTTCAAACTGATGGAGAAACATGCTACCATCACAATGGAGAGTGGATTATTGGATTTTAGAATGAAGTTGCTACAAAGACAGAAATCAGAAGACATTTTATGAAATCATATCTTCCTAATATCAGTTTACACTAACACCCCCTCCATGTATTGAAACTAATTTTAAATTAGAATAATGAAATATTTTTTAAAATTTCCCAGTTTTCATTTGGGAGTGGAAAACTTCAAACAAAATGGCCACAATATGTGGTGGTGAGGAGATATCAGTTTAAATTGATACAAGAAACATATGAGGTTTGGTTTGTTTGTTTAGCAGTATATCAACTCCTTATGGGTTATTTTATGCCAAAATTTAATTTTCTTGGAATGATTAGTAATTTTTTTTTTACAAAAATACATTGCTGATAATCTGTTTTCAAAAAAGTATATATATATTTGTTTATATCAATTCATGCTAGCAGAATCATTGATGCAATTCATCTACCCAATTTTGCTTATAAGGATTGGTTGAACCCATGGTATGCTGTCCAGGCAGTTTTCAAATGTACCACATGCTGGGATCAGCACCCCAGGCTGATATTATCAAGAAGTCACATTCCTGACCAATTAACTAGGGTGAGATATGTAACTGGATCTCATTTTTAGAAAGCAAACAGTCTAACAAATCAGCTACACACACCTCTCTCTTTGATTATATATATATATATATATATATATGTGTGTGTGTGTGTGTGTGTGTGTGTGTGTCTATATTTCTGAGATGAGGTAGTATTTACATTTACACTGTTTGGGCTGTTCTCAACTTTACTGCCATGTTTATGATGTTTTTGGCATTGTACACTCCAGCCTTTTTCAGGTGCTATGAATTTTGAACTGAACTCTTTATTTCAATTACTGGGGTATATAATTTCCATTCCAAGTGTGATACCATGTAGTTAGATTCCTATAACTCAACTCTCTAAGTTATTTGTTCACTACTGATGTAGCCAGGTAATGAACTCACAATTCTTTGGGTCAAGTCACTAGAACTAACCATTGCCTATATCTATATAACCATGGTTACTGAATCATTAGGTTTATAAGTCCCAGAAATTCATACACTGTTGTCCTCAAGGACACATGGTCCAGTGGGACTTTATCAAGGCAAATGCAAGGATTATATTTTGTAACAAGTATTTATATACAAGAGTAAAAATTTTATTGGCTTTTCAACATTTGAAATTTAAGAATGCTCCCAAATATTCATCAGGTTAGCCTAAAAGTCTAGGCAAGCTATAGAGGACACCAAGTCAATATATAATAAATGAAAGTGAGTAAATGAGGTTATTGAAAGTTTTTTTTTTTTTGGTTTTTTAATGCAAATTAATATTCCAGTTATTCTAGTTTGGAATTAATGTGTAATGTATTTTAAATAACATGAGGTTATTAATTTAAATCTTTTATACCTAGTACAAGTGTTGTCTGAAATATTCATGCCAGTTGAAATTTTCAACTTACAAAAATAAACCTGCCATTCAAATGTTCTGAGAATTTTGATATAAATTTAATAAATGTAGATTATCAGACACATTTAAAAAATGGTTAAAAATTTAATGTAAAACACAAAACTTTATAAAAGAAGTAGGGGTCTAGTAAATAGAATGGAAACAATACTCCAAAAGCAGTTAAGAGGAGAAGGAGATTCATACATTTCCCAAAATTTAAAAGAAAGAATACATGAACATAAGAGGGACTTCAAATTAAAAAACATATTCAATGTACATGTATGCTGCTGAAACCTCCAGTTTGCTGTGATTTCTAATTTTTCCCTAAACTAAAAAATCCATTGAAAGATCTGATGACATTAAAGAGAATGCAATAAGGCAGTTGATAGTGACCCCAAAAGAGATATTTTCAGGCTGCCTTTTTTGAAAAATTGAAAAGATTTGATAAGTGTGTGAAGTACAAAAAACAAAGGATACTTTGAAGGGTGAATGTTTTGTGGGGATTATTCCACCTTGTCTGCCAGCATGCTCACCAGGTGACACTTTATTCAAGACTTTAAAGAGAGGGAATATAACACTCTTTTTCGCTCCAGGATGTTGTAGGTAGAAGATGTGACCAATCTTCCTTTTGGGAGAGACTTAGTTTCATAGCAAACCAACTACTTCACTTCAAACAATGTGGACATATAAATTTTTTCTTCCTCTTTTAAGCTATCTGTATATATTTAAATATAATTTTGTTTCTTTTCATTTTGTGAGCCTTGTTGTTTTATATAAAAATAGAAAAAAAATTCCTCTGGTGTTTACTTCTTTTCAACCTAGTCCTTAATGTGGATATACCACCAATGATGATCTTAGTGAGCAATGCGAACCTTTACAAACTATGGAGCATCTTCTAGTTTGTTTTAATCTTGAACATTCATGTGCACTTAATGACCTTGAAACCATAACAGCCCAGGCAAGGCACTGTGTGCAGCACTGAATGGGTGTAGTGTAGAAGACGAGCTAGTCCTTTATAAAGTTGCAGCACCACTATTTTAAAAAATAATATTAAGTGGCTGAATATCTTCTAAACAGACTTCCCACATGTAAGTGTTGTAGTTAGCTAGCACCCCTTTAGCACTCTAACCAATAGACTGGCTCATAGCCTGAAAGAGTCTACGAGTATGTATTTAAAAGGCGGTTTTTAATAAGCTGAGCAAGAAGATTAATATTTAGACTGATCTACTTCAGTCTTTTATCATTTAGACCCTCCTCTTTTTGGCTCAAAAGTTTGTCTTTCAACAATATCAACAAAGGACAAATGAACACACAGAAACCTTCATTGGAAATATAAATTAACAAGTGTAACTCACTTATGTAAATCAATGATTTTAAAAATTGTATGCTGGGATTTTTTAAAGAGTAAGAAACTGTATGCAAACAGGAATGTCAAGAAGACTCAGAAAGGCATCAAGAAGAACTCAAATGACAAAAATAGTTTTCAAAATTACTAGAAACTTTCTCAAGAGAAAATGACCTGACAGCTCTAATATTTTTTCTCAGGATTCCGTAATCAACTCAATTGGTCAATTTTTATACAAACCAGAGAAAGAAGTCACACTGGGCATATTTTCAGAGATACAAAGAAATATTTAAAAAAAGAATGTGCAACATGGTCAGATGAAAAAAAAGGTGCAATTATTTCTCAGTAAATTCGGCGCTATGGAACACGAAAAGTATGGCAATTTTATACTCCCATGACATCCTGGAGAAATTTCATTTCAGGAAACCATACAAATATTAACAAAAATATTTGGTGAGCAGAGCTCATTTTTCAATACATGTTGGCAGTGTTCGAATCTTACAAAGAAAGTGAGAACTACATGACTTTAGCCAGTATTGTCAACAGAAAATGTAAAAAAATTAGATTCAATGAAATCACACCAGATGTTTAAATGTCTAATTTTCATTCATGGACTGACCGCACCAAAAGTTGCAGAAATAAAATCGAGTGTGCTAACAAAATTAGAACAAAACTAAAAGATAACACTTCAAAATCTTGCGAAAGAATGTCAATGATCTTTAAATTTAAGGACAGACATGGTGAAAATTGAAGAACAAGATATGTCCCATATTCACGCAGTCAATAATAAGCCACAAGGTAGGAAAAAAAAACTTCTTTTAAAATTAATCCTTGGCTTGCTTCTGATGAATTACAGTTATTTAAAAACTGCCTTTTTAAAAACACAGAGTGTCACAATTGTGGGGACAAAGGACATAAATTTTCTCATTGTATAATGAAACCCAAAAGTAAATCAAAAAGTAAAAATTTTGTCCATTGTGCTATTGAAAAAAAGCAGTCAAGACAATGCAAAAAGTATATAAATGTTTGAATAAATAATAAAAAAGTCAAATTTCAATTAGACGGATTCAGACTTAAAAATAAATGCTGAAACTGGGAAGAGAATTAACAGACCAATATGAATAAATTAAAAAAAAAACAAAAAACAAACCAACAGAGTGACAGGCGGAAAATTAAAATTCTTGGGCAAAAGTAAGTAAGTGAAAACGAATTCCAACAGGTACTAAGGAAATAGACCCTAAAAGACAGAAATATGCCTTCCAGGGGACATAAAATTTAAAAGAGGAGATGCTGTAGAGTAGCTAGCACCCCTTCAGCACTAAAAGATGAACTGGCTCATAGCCTGAAAGAGTTTACGAGTATGTATTTAAAGGGTCATTTTTAGTAAGTTGGACAAGCAGATTAATATTCTGACTGATTTACATCGTTGGCTATTCACCAATTAGAACCTCCTCTCTTTTGCTCGTAAGTTTGTCTTGTTAATTGTTTGTAACTTACTGTTTTGTATTTTTTTGTATATATCTGTTATCACTGAATCAGTCAGTTAAGTGCCATACATGATACACACTTGGGTGATCATGTTTCGAAAGAGACATAACTGATTGGGCAGAAGATAACTTATAACTGGAGGGAAGAGACGGATTAATGCCTTTCACAAAGGTAGCTGATGTCCACTGCGCCACAACGCACATCCTAGCACTGGATACTCTGCTGATTAAATATATTAAGCACTCATTCTTCTCTGTGTACCATTCATCTTAACGATACAACAGTAAGTTATCTTCTTCTATGTGGCCTGTCCCTTCAGGACGTAGGTGATCATGGTTCTCCACGTCTCCCTATCCCTTGTGGCTCTTAGTATGTTTGCACCTGTTACACCTCACAACACCCGTTCTGTCATCCACCTGATCAGGCCCTGCAAATATGCTATCCGCTGCCTTCCTCTGTCTCTTTTTCCTTCTATCTAGCCTGTCAGTATCAGGTTCTTCAAGCTCTCCTTCCTTACGGCATGTCCCAGAAACTTCAGTTGTCTCTTACTGATGCTCAGTATTAATTTCCTTTTTGTTGCCATTCTTTCCAATACCTCATTGTTGCTTGCATGCTCAGTCCACGATATCCGCAGCATCCTTCTGTAGAACCACATTTCCGCTGCTTCAAGTCTTGTCCTCATTTTTTATAATATTGTCCAGCATTCACTGCCGTATTGAAGAACTGATGTCACAAAACAATCCAGCACTCTTAACTTGTTAATACATTCCATCCAAGGACATTCATTTATGAATAGCTTTGCTTCCATCATATTTTGGGTGTAAGACAAAAATGTGCCTTCTCACCAGATTTATTCAACTTATATGGCAAGGCAATTCTGAGAGAACTAGAAGTCCTGCCAGGATTCATCATTAGTAGCCACAATCTTAACAATATAAGATATGCAGATAACCCACTGCTGATAGCAGACATGAAAAAGAAACTACAAAACCTCCTATAGAATGTAGTGAAGAAAAAACTAAAACTACAAGAAAACTGAATATGTGGTCATCAGTAAAAAGAGGAGCCCAAAATGGCCATTACAAGTCAGGAATACTAAATCAAGCAGGTGCAGAAATTTAAATATCTGGGAAGTGTTCTAACAGAGAATGGAAAGTGCAACACTGAGATTCAAAGGTGGAGTGGTATGGCGAAAGATGCATTCCCAAAGCTGAGTAGAGTATTGGGAAGCAGGAAAATTTCACTAAACAAAAAAGAAGAGAGTACTGGATTGTGAGTTGATGCCTGTCCTTCAATATGGCAGTGAATGCTGGACAATCTCCTCAAAGATGAAGGGGAGACTCAAAGTAACAGAAATGTGATTCTACTGAAAGATACTGAGGATACCATGGACTGAACATGTGAGCAACAACAAGGTTTTGGAGAAAATGGAAACAAAAAGGAAACTTATACTTAACATCAAGAAGAGTCAATTGAAATTTCTAGTGCAAGTAATGAGGAAGAAGGGCTTAGAAAAGAGGAGACTTGAAGCAACAGAAATGTAGTTTTACTGAAAGATGCTGAGGATACAATGGACTGAACATGTGAGTAACAAGGTTTTGGAGAGAATGGA
This sequence comes from Ascarosepion bandense, assembly GCA_037127315.1. Taxonomy (NCBI): domain Eukaryota; kingdom Metazoa; phylum Mollusca; class Cephalopoda; order Sepiida; family Sepiidae; genus Ascarosepion; species Ascarosepion bandense. Next base: position 136,817 of record JBBBDQ010001584.1, read on the forward strand.
AACAAAAACGAAATATACTTAACATCAGGAAGAGACAGTTGAAGTTTCTGGGACACATAATGGGGAAGGAGGACTTGGAGAATTTGATACTCACAGGGCAGGTAGAGGGAAAGATGGACAAAAGAAAGCAGCATGTGACATACTTGATGGGCTTAAGCAAATGGATGGCAGAACAGGGTTTGGGAGAAATAATAAGATAAATTATATTAAGAGTTACAAGGAACAGGAAGATGGGGAGGAGCACGGCACATAAAAGAAGACCTTTAATGAGTTATAAGATACAAACCTATAATTAATATTAGACTTTTAATTTTATAGTTAATAATAGATATTACAGTTGGTATTAATGAGTTAATCTACATAAAAATATCAATTATATTTTAGTATATTTTGTAGAAATAATAATTAGTAGTACATTTTCCTCCAATATTAGGAATTTTGATGAAGCTGATTTCTGATATGTTCAAAACAATATCTCTGCTATTTAAGGTCAATAAAAAAAATGTAGATATAATAATTCATAAAATCATGTGGAAGCTATGCCATAATGCTAGTTGAGAAATGACCAATCTCATCTGGGTCCATGGGAGACAAAGTCTGTCATAGAGACCTAAAACTTTCTATGACCTCCAGAAAAAACATCACTGAAGAGGCATTTTAGTATGCATTATATGCATAGAAAATTAACATAAATTAAGTACCTGTCAATATTTCTGAGATGGGGTATTGTAACTATTTACACTGCTTGTACTGTTGTCCTCGTTTTTTTTGTCATATTCACTCATATATGAAGAGGACAACAGTCTGAACAATGTAGATAATGTAAATAAATTAAGTAGTATTAAAGCTGATCCATCCTCAGATTGATCACTTAAGCAAGTAAGGTACAATAAAGCAATTTGTGATAGTGTGATAGACTCAACAAAAATTAGTAAATAACAAAGTTACGATCTATTCTAGTATTAAAAACATTATTTGTCTGTACTTTTGAGATGAAGTTGTATTTACACTGTTTAGATTATCTTCATCTTTATTGCCATATTCATGTTTCACAATGTATTCACGAAATAAAGGGTTCGATTTGAAATTCCAATCACCTAAAGAAGGCTGGAGCGTACAATGGCTGAAATGTGGTAAATATGGCAATAAAGACGAGGACGACAGTCCATACAATGTAAAACATTATTTTTAAAAATAAATCTTGCAAAAAATATAGAAGAGAAAATGAGTGCATTTATTAAAAGAACCAATGAATAGAGGTAAAAAGTCAGTTTTACTTAACACACCTGTGGAAACAAAAAAAAAAAAAAAAAGAAGAATATTTGAACATGCGTGATTTTAAATCCACACCTATTTTCATGCATGATAAAATACAATCAACTGAAATGTAAGGAGGGTCACAATTTTAAGAGTTACTTGCAAAGTATTTTTCATTATATGAATGAAACATATCAAACAATAAAGAGATAAAATTATTTAATTTCATTGTTTTTCTGTGTATGAATGAACCCAAGTGAAATATGCAAACAAAAAATAAAACAGTTCACTAATGCTCAAGTGTACAATTTCTCTGCTTTCTGAGCATCATAGATTTTACAGAAACAAAGCTGAGTACTTTAAGTGTTACTAACTTGACATGGACTAATTTATCATTTAAAAAGTTTTTTTTATTTACACAACTTTATGTAGGTTATTTAAAGCTGAAACATTTCTTTGGAAAGATAGTGGAGAGTTTCCCCATTGCCTTTTGAATAGTCCTTCTCCTAGAATGGCTGCCATCCATGGGTAGAAAGCCCATTCTACAATGTGAGGCAGCTGATGGCAATTTTGTAAAAAGGGACTTGCAGGTTACTTGGAAGAGCAGAAGGGATACAGGGATAAGTATATTAGGTTTCAAAGGAACTACTGTGATGGGGACTAAGAAGCCATTGCCCTAGGCAGGTTTTTTATTTTTTTTTTTTACACAACCTTTCGTAGTTTATTTAAAGCTGAAACATTTTGGATGGTAAGAATATTTTTTTCACGTGATTGATGGATTTGTTTTCTGTAGATTATTTAAAGTCAAAAAACTATTTTTAGATTTAAAAAAAATTTTTTGAGCTAATGATTTGATACAAATCTTACTAATTAATCCATAACTGGGAAAGATAAGATTTGCCAATGATATTTGCATGTAAGTGAATATAACAAACCTGACTGGAATTGAAACATGACTCTCTGATTAACAATTCAAAAACATTATCTATTACACCACCCACACATCCAATCTTACTAATTAATCCATAGCTGGGAAAGATAAGATTTGCCAATGATATTTGCATGTAAGTGAATATAACAAACCTGACTGGAATTGAAACATGACTCTGATTAACAATTCAAAAACATTATCTATTACACCACCCACACATCCAATCTTACTAATTAATCCATAGCTGGGAAAGATAAGATTTGCCAATGATATTTGCATGTAAGTGAATATAACAAACCTGACTGGAATTGAAACATGACTCTCTGATTAACAATTCAAAAACATTATCTATTACACCACCCACACATCCAATCTTACAACACCTAGTATTTCCAAGTGGTCACCCATCTAGGTACTGACCCAGCTTGAGGTTGTTTAACTTTGATGATTACACAGGAACTGGAATGATATGGCCTTAAGCCTTTTTCAAGTGAATATTGCATTAACAATTTTTTCAGAATAACAATGATTTTCCAGATACAAGTCCTATTTAACCCATAGCCATGAGAGGAGATATCTTTCCGAAACTTATTTGTGCATAAATGAATCTAAGGAACCCAAATGAAATTCAAACTCAACTGATTTCTTATTCCAAGCCATTATCCATTACATCATCTGCACATCCACACCAAAGATGAAACCAAAGAATTAATGTTTATATCTTGCAACAGATCTCATTTACTATTTGCTGATGGTTATTTTAACAAGCATGCAACTAAATCGATGAACACTGTCTTTAGATAGCACTTGGAGCAGGTATCGGTAATTTTTCATTGACAGTACCACAACCACTTTTACTACAGAAGACCATATGTATAAGCATCTGTCTCGAAAGGTTGATTATTTGGAGAAAAGATTTCTCAATAGTTAAAAACTGAAATCTTGGTATAGTATCATCACTAATGACAGTGTGATTAACACACTGCTGCATGCAATTTTTTTCTAATTCATTTGACTGGATAACAAAAGAAAAAAATATATATTCTCTTGAGGAAAAATAAAAACCATTACTATGGACATTTCCTATTTCTAAAGCAAAAGATTTTTATACATATGATATTCCTTATTAAAAATCACCAATGGTTTAAAATGATGAAAATTTTATCTCTAATGAAAAGTTACAAAATTTAATAAACATAGTACTTAATATTTCTGTATGTGATTAAGTACGAGAGTATATGAGTGAACAAGTGAGGAGGAAACAAAATATTAAACATTTCTTCATGAAATTTGGAGTACCATTCAGAAAGGCCACAGTTTGACACTTTTGATTTAACCCCTCCCCTAATATAAGGGGACATTGGACTTGTAAGAATGAATTTTGACCCTTAGAATTATGACCTCAAAGTTATGATTTTTGGGATCTGAACCTCCCTGTTGCTATTTAACATAAGATTAGAAGATACTAATTGAAACAGTGTACAAAAATAAAAGCTATCAGATTTTATAAATGCAAGATTCTAATTACAGTTAAGAAATATAAAACAAGGCTGACATTTTTACTCAGATGAGTGGCACAAAAGAGACAAATGGCCAAAAGCAAATGATTTAGTACTTTTTTTTCTTTTTTTAGGTTTTTCTATTCAGTTTTATGAAGTTGTTTGCTATAACTAATCAATAAAAAAAAAGAACAATTCTGGAAAAAAGACAGTTTTGTTCAAAAGAATAACAATGACCAACTGAGAGTTGAAATTAGAAATTCTATTTTGTGTGTGTGTATGTATGTATGTATCAAGAGGTCAAACAATATTTATATCAATATCCATCATATGTAAATGGCATGTTTTGCTAAGGTTGGCTCAAATCATGAAATAGAAAATAAACAGCATATTTTGTGAGATTTTTATTTTTTTTCAAGTGGACTTATAATTAATGGAAATTAGTTTTTCACCAATATTTTAGTTTTAAATTGGAGTAAAAAATTCAGCTAGCATATAAAAAGAAAGAAAAAAAAAAGGAAAAAGAAAGGAAAGGAAAAACAAAAGTATAAAAAAAGAAAAACCTGCATAAAAAAATTGACTCCAAGATAAATTAACTTCTTTCATGATCCTAATAATAATGATATTTGAAAAGGATTCCAGTTGTTAAAATTCATAATAGTTATGGTGATGTGCTAAGCATAGCTTAGATGTGGCACAAGGTAGAAAGTATGGGGCACCCAATGAGGATCAAACTCACTACTCAGTTGTGATTGTGCACAGTTATGGTAAGTTAAGATCTTTTTTTAACATCATCCAAATATAAGATGATATTTTCCTTTTCTGACATAATTCCTTGTGAGCCAGCAATAATAAATAACAAACATAATAAACTCAATAAATCTTGTTTTCATTTTATATTTGGTCATTGTAAAATTTTGAAATAAAAATCTCAGCACAACATTCTGAGTCATACATAATTAGCTGACAAAAGCTATTTTAACCTCACCAAAATCAGGTAACCTTGCCATCAGAGATATTCTTGAGGAGGGGGGGGAAGGAAATTCAGAGTAAATAAAGAGAAATTGTTAACCTAACTTTACAACAAAAGTGATTTCAGTCTAGGGAAAGCTGAAGGAGTGTACCAAAAGGTTGAGAAGGTGGCTGTGTTATACAAGGGATACATTCCAAACTCACTCAACCACATTAACCCCATATACTTCTGGGGTAAGAGTACAAACATAAAATTAAATGCTTACAGGTGATGAAAAAAAAAAAGTCTTCAAGAAAATGGGTGGAAATTGCATTCAGTAAATAAACTTGTTTATATTTCAAAAACATTTTGTTAAAAAAAACTATACATAAATAAATAACTATATTCATAAAGATTTCAACAAGTGATTTTTCTTTACACACACAAACAAAATATTCATTAATTATACACAAGTTTCCACTAGTCTTGTTTGAATTTTTTTCCACTACAATGTTTCTTAAAAGAAAGAAATTGTCTAAATATAGTGCCAACAACAAAAACAGCAATGAAAAAATTCAATGAACAACTTTTGGAATGAAAATGATTCTTCTCAAAATTATAGAAAATATATTGCATACAGATTGTTTCTCTGAAGAAGGCAGTAATAGAGTGGTCAAAATGTGGTAGCAACAAAACGAAAGAACTTGTGGAATGTTAAATATTCTCAAAAACAACAGAAAATACATTGTAAGATCTATATACCCCTAGAGATAATTTTTTTTCTGAATTAAATTTCAAAAAGTCTAAAATGAAACATTTTATATAAACAGAAGCTTATATTTTTTTTTCTTAATATTTCAAGAGCTGTAAATTGCAGCTTATTGCTGCTACATTTTTTATATTAATAAAATCTACCATTTACTTTTGACAATATGCTGGAATCAAAAGAAAACTTGTGAACTGAAGAGAATAATTTTTAAACAATTAATGAAGCTTTTGATCCAACATTATTTCTTACTAATTTAAACGTGGTGGATATATACATTTGAGTAGACATATCCATTTTTAAAGTGACATTAAATTCTACTGATATAAAAAACAAATGTCATAATAAAGAAAATGTGCTTAAATTCCTGTTGAGAGCCACATTTTCTTAAATAAGATTTTCAATCTCTAGGCCAGTAGATAATTTCACTGTGTAAAAAAACTAGTATGACTAGTCAAACATATATACTCACTAAATATGTTTATAATAGTAAGAAATTGAAAAAAGTATATATGAACTTTTGATCATAGAAATTTTTTCCACATTTTTCAAATTTTATACCAAACTGGTTTCTCATACCACAATAAGTCATTAATTCAATGAAGGAAATAAGTTATAAATAAAAAAAAATGTACATAAAATGTGCATTGTGGCACAGTGGATATCAACTTGGAACGAGAAATCGGAGAGCCGAGTTCGAATTTCAGTTCAATTCCTTGCATTCACTTACGCGCAAATACCCTTGGGAAAGGTATTAATCCATCTATTCCCTCCAGTTATGGGTTAAATAACAGGACAGATTGGGTTCTATAGCCTTGGTTGGCAACCAGTCTACCGCAGAAAGCAATTGCAACAATATCTTCTGCCCAGTCAGTCATGTCTCTTTCGAGACATGATCGCCCAAGCATGTATCACGTATGGCACTTAAATGACACCTAGATGTGTAGATAGCAAATGTTGTCAGAAATGCTACCAGCTGCCCAATAAATCACCAATATGTAAAAATAGATTTATTTTATATATGAAAAAAAATAATTAAATATAAAATAAAGAAAGAAAGAAAGAATAAAATAATTTAAAAAAAATAAATTTAAAAAATACCTTAAACACACTGGATTTAAAAAGGCATAAAGATTCCATCAATTAAAATGTCACCAATAAAACAAATTACATGAAAATACTATTAATTATAAGACAAAGAGAAAAGCAAAAGAAGTAAATATTAATGAAACAACAACTACTACTATTGTGGCCTCACTTTTGTTCGTCCCTTTTACTTTTGCCTCAGATTAGCTACTATTAGCTTCAGCAAAAGAAAAAAGGCTGACCAACCAAGCAAAAAGCAAGTTGTAAATAGAAGCAGGTAACCCACATTATGATAAGACAGTATTAATTTCAGAGTTACAAAAAAAAAAAAAAAGCTATAGTACTTTATTTGAAGAATTTTTGAAAACTGCCATGCATTATTGTTTACATATGAAATACACCTGGAAAGCACCAAATTCACTTGTTGATTCCATTGTATCTGTTAAATTGAAAAGCCAGTTGTTGTCTTGTATTCTTACAGTGTTAGGTTTCAAACAAATTCAATGTTAATATTCTTAGAGATAAAGATTCAGAAAAAGCTTACAATTGTAAATACACTTTCTAAAAGCTATATGGCACAAGTAATACTGGGTGGGAAAGAAATGACAACAAAAAGGGTATGCTAATTGTTGTAACCTAATTGTAATTCAGGTTACTGAATGATTAATCACTAGAATGGAAGTTGGGAATAATAGTATATCAAGAAGTACAAGACCCACATGCCATGTGAAGTAGATACACTGCTAGTCAGTATAATTACTCCTCTCTACTACAATAGTGTCCACATCTTTAAGAGGATAGGAACATTCCATTCCTGTATACAGGTATGTATACAACACTAACCAGTACCGTGCTTAGCAACATGACCCCACCACCCAGAATGCACCTTGTGGCCCCTCTACCAAAAGAATGCAACTTGCTATCTAGTCAAACTTTTAAATTCTTTATTTGCTCCCAGAAAAGAAAAACACATGCTTTCATTAACAAACTTGCAAATATCTTGCTATTAACAAAACAACTGACCATATAAAAGCCTAATTAATGTGATACTAAATAAGGTAATCAAAATAAATGATAATTAAACTTGTGATACATTATTATTACCACTATTAATATATCATTTATTAAAGCCTAAACTATGTATGACTAAGATCTACATCTACAATGTATTCTGCATGATAAAGATAGTGGAATAAGAACACAGAAGGCTCACAAGTGGACATTTTGGGACATAAGAAATATCACAATTTTTTTTTTTTTTTTTGTAAATTTATGTGGTATCTAGTCTCAAAATAGACGGTCTCAGGATGTCCGAACTGGTTCAACGTTATCTTAAATCCAAGTATTTGTCAAGTTATTATCATTTGAAGTTAATCAAAACATGTAAATTTCACTTTTAGATGATCAGTTCTTGATAACTGCTTCTTCTACTACTTTTTGCTGAGAAAAAGTCACTGGAATCTTCTTGTATGTTATAATTGACAGACAGATTTAAAAACTGACACTTTTTCAAAAATCACATGTATCAAGTGGATTTTGGACCCTTCAACATAAAATTCAAATATATATTTTTTCTTTTAATTGTATGTTGCTAAATATTAAAATAATTCAAATATGCCAAATCTAAGAAAACTGTTCTCAGGAAGATATTAAAAATATATTTGTTTTTTTCCATTAACTATTATCTGTTTTTGGTACCAGAAATCAGTTTTTGACAGAACTTTGCTTGGATTTTTTATCAGAATATCATGATCTCAACCTTTATTCTTATGCATTGGGAGATGTTGAATCTATTCTTTTGGTAATGAGAATCCTACCAAATGAAAGTCTAAATGAGTTTTCAGGAAATGAAGCTCTTCACTGCAGAAAAGCCCTAATTTTCTAATTAGAAATGTGACAATTTTGTCTTATACACAAGTAACATTAATAGAGTTGCATAATCGACTTGAAAATCATTCAGTCAGTTAATTGCCATATGTGATACATGCTTGGGTGATCATGTCTCTTTCAAGACATGACTGACTATGCAGAAGATTTTCCTGTAGTAGGTTGCCATTATCATTCAAGGGACTCAAAAACCATAAATATCTGCTTGACTTTATTGTGCAAACCCACTGTGAAGAAGTTATGCTTTGATTTTTATTTACAGTAGGATTGAAACTTAAATATTATTTGCTTAATAATAACCAGATCAGTTGATTTTGAAGTCGAGAGAAATGTTTTGAAAAAGTGTGTAAATATGAAAATGTACAGTTACATGAATTTAAAAATCAGCATAATTTTATATAAATTTCTAAACCCCAGAATAAGTCACAAATATTTTGTTCCACCCATTTTATCATCGTTTACACACTATTGTCTTCAACTTTGTTATTATTATCCCAACATTTCAGCAATTGTGTCCTCTGGCTTTCAACAGGTGTATATCAATCTGGGTAACCTACAGGGAATTCCAAACCCTTTATTTAATCTACAGGTTACATTGTTCTCATTCCACTGTCTATGTCTAGAGATATCACATCTAGTTATTTTTTCCAATATACCTCAGTTACTGATCACACTGCTTCCACTACCAGGCCCAGGGATTGAACTCACAATTACTATGCCACCAAATTTACAAAACAACTAATCCACTAGGCTAGTGTCCCATAGATATCCCTAGATATGGGTAGAAGAATGAAAAGTCTACCCTCGTAGATTAAATAATGGGTTCAGTTCATAATTCCCTGCAGTTTACCCAGATCAATATACACCTGATGAAGGCTATAGGGCACATTGGCTGAAACATAATAATAAAAATGAGGGCAACAGACTACATGTAAATAATAAAATAATTTCCTCATCCTGAAAATTTTTTGACAGAAATGATCCATTTTAGTATTTATCAAAGAACTGCTACATCTCCATCACATGTGTATGTCAGATTAAATTGTAAACATTGTGTCTGCTTATTTTTTAATAAAATCCATACTCATGGATAATCTTTCACATATTATAATTGAAAGATGTCAGAAATGAGCTGTAATGTTGACAGATGATATTATTATTCATTTTTCGATGATCTCGGAAGGAGATTGAAAGTACTGGAGAACATTGAGAAATGAATATCTGTCAACGTTACAGCTCATTTCTGACATCTTTCAATTATAATACGAAAAAGATTATCTATGAGTATGAACAGATTTTATTACAAATAAGTAGACACTGTGTTTGCAATTTATTTAATCTGACATGTCTAAAAAATAATTTGCTGCCTAAATACACAAATATATATATACACACACACACACACAAGAGTATAAGGTAGATATGGATAGAATAAAATTCCATATCCAAAAAACACTATTCTTAAAAAAAGTGCTCAATCCAAAGTAGAGCAAATATTTAATTGGAATTCATAAAATAAATATAATATCACTACAAAAGTATCTATTTTATTTCTAAACTACTTGTCTTATCAAGTGATAGTGCTGATTTGGAATTGAAGAGTTTTAAAAGGTTCAAAACTAGCTGAAATCCCTCAATCAGGGTGACATTGTTACATAGATTGAGGAGGTTTGGCTAGTTTTGAACTTTTTAAAACTCTTCAACTCCAAATCAGCACCATCACTTGATAAAACACAAGTAGTTTTGAAACAAAATAGCTACTTTTGTAGTGATATTATAATATAGGTGGAATAGGCTTGTATGTTGGTTATATCGTTTCCAACAAGATGGAGCTCCTCCACATTATTTGAGAGCCGTCTGTGAGCATCTTGATGAAACATTTCCTGAGAAATGGAATGGCTGAAGAGGTTCAATTGATTCTTGAGCATGTTCACCTAACTTGACCCCAATAGATTTCTTCTTACTGTCCACCTACTTTTGCACCACCCTGTGTGTGTGTGTGTGCATATGAGTTATTAAAGTTTAAGACCACTTAGCTGTTACAAGGTTGTTTTCAGTTTTTTATTTTACTATGTATCATATGAAATTGCATTATGTAATAACTGTTTATTCCACCAGCTATTATTAACACATTTAAAATCAAAAAATGTTTTGTCATTGCCAAATTAGCAACTATTGTAATAGTACTTGCATAGTGAATTAGGCTTTAAAAACTCCTCACTTCCACGAAAGGTCTAAATTGTGGTTCTATATGATGAAGGCTATTCCTAATGGAAATTAGTGTAAAATCAATTTTTAGCAAGACAGCTGTGCACACTCTCATGAATTTCCAAAATTCAGGAACATTTAATGACAAATGAAGAAGTGGATATCCAAAGAAAACTAAACCAGTGCTAGAGATGAACACTTGATGAAGTGCATTGCTATACAATCCCCAAGATGATATGTGCTACTCTGCTTCAAAATGGTACAAATGTCAGCTCTATAACAGTTTAATGTTGCCTGAGATATGAATGTGGTCTGAAATAATTCAAAACAGCTTCAAAACCTCAGCTTAACTCTAGAGGTCTGACATTTGCTAAACAACATGAAACCTGGGAAGCTGAAGTCAGGAGCAAAGTTTTGCTTTCAAATGAATCTAGAACAGTTGAACTCTACTTCTTGTCTCCAAAAACAATGAAAAATGGTGCAAGGTGTGTGTGGAATGATTGCACAGGAAACTGGAATTGCATATACACATTAACAGTGCACAATATTTATGCATGATGGTGCTCTATGTAACCAGCCAAAGTTCATTCATAATTTTTGGAATAAGGTCAATGTGACAACACTGAACTGGCAATGATCCGAATTAAACATTTATGGAAAACTGGCAAAGTTAAACTTTTAGTACTGCTATTAAAGAAGTCAAGAAAAAAATGCAACTATCTCTTCTACTTAAGCAATTTCTTTTCTCACACTTCCTGCCTGTAGAACTCCTTTACTTTTACCTGCTTTCATGATAGCTACAATCTCTAAAAATTTAAATGCGATGTCAACTGCCATCATCTTCTTGAATCTCTTTTATTCTTTCTTCAATACCCACTGTACCCAGTCTTTTCTCTCACTAACTCCCTGCGCACTAGTGGTGGTCCCACCTTGCATGGAGTGAAATGATTTAAAAAAAGAAAGAAATCTCAGTAGACAAATATAACAACTTGATTCTCAGCATGCTGCGGCCACATCCAAGTTGTAAGGCAAGATATTGACTTCTGGACTATTTAGCTTGAAACTGAATAGAGAAGATAACCACGTACCAATCTGAGAGCAAGAGAAATTATTTGTTACTGTGATTTTCTTAACTTTAACATAGTAAAATTAACATAGTAGTCTTAAATTTTTGTTTTAAAAACAATAATAGCTGACTGCTCATTTCTGGAGTATGCCTGTCTGTTAGAGTGATTAGTCAATACGTGTTGCTACTCAGGTCCATTTGTGTTCGTTTAACAGAACCAACCTGTTGTTTAATACTGCAACTATGCCAAGTGCGTCTTAGTTACAGTTTCTGGGAGAGAGTGCATCATCTGGTTGATCAAGACCAGTACACTCAAAGCATCAGTCATGATGATTAGCACAGCCATCAACATTTGATAAACAATTCCATCTAAGGCTTGGGTCAACCCATAGTATGACTCAGAAACTTACAAAGTTAGAATAAAATATAAAAGGTTCATCCTATTTGTTTGATTTAATACAAATTTTGAAAGAAATAAAAAATTTAAATGATCGGCATTTTAGTTGAGAGCTTAGTATTTCTAAAATCGAAGTGAGATAGCCAGTATTATCTGCAGACATCAGGTGTTATCTGCTAATATGTGCCTGTTGGTTTGGGATATTGCGTGTGTGCTAGAAAATTTATTACCAAGTCAGTTTTGTAAGTATTTGCAATGTTCACGGTTCTCTAACCACCATAAAGGTATGCAAGGCAAATTTCTGGCACACAACGTTGTTTTTAGTAGACAAAACAAAGTAAGAATTTGACAGCTTTTAATATAAAAAAATAATAATAATAAAAGCTCCCTCCTATGGATACAACGCGGTGTGTGTTGACAGTAAAGAGAATGGGTGATTTTTGTGTTGAAAGTTTTAACTCAAGGAAGTTGGACTAAGGTGGAAGGGGTAAAAAGAGAGAGAGAGAGAGAGAGAAAATATGGCATGCCTATGATGTAGAAAAAGGTTGGTAATGTGAAATGTGTTAGAGTTGGTGAGACATTCTATCCATTGGTCCGTGTTAGTCTGCAGCCAATGAAGTTAGCTAACAACAGGAGATAACAATAATGGGAGTAGTAGTACTTATTTTGTAGGCTTAAAATCTTATTCATTCATCCAAGGAAGAAAAAAGTTGATATTCTGCACGTCGCTTTAACAAAAGGCTTAATAGTTTGATAAGTACTTGAAAAAAAAATTTCCTAATTGTGATGTTTGAAAAGTGAGAAATAAAACAGCCAACATAATTTTTTTTACGTTTCAAAATCACACAGGTGTAAGATTTTTTTTAATTTTAAGTCTTCAGTTTAAAAAAAAAAAGAAATCACATATAAAAAGAAAACTCAATAACTTAATGCTGTGGTTTCTTTTTAACAATAACAGCATTATCTTGCTTTATTACAGGCATTTTATTTATCTCCATATGACAGCCTGAAGCTAGAAACTGCCAGTCACCATGCAGTGTTGATTTTTTATGTCCATATGTTTCATATCTATTAGAATGTCCAGAAAGTTCATTTGCATAGTAAATTAGGCTGAAAAAAAACCCTCACTTCTATTTACACTTAAGGCCCAAATTGTGGTTTTACATGACGAAGGTAATTCCCAATGAGAAATTAGTATACAAAAGGAGTTTATAGCAAAACAGCAGTGCATGCTCATGAATTTCAAAAGTTTTTAGTTGTTCAATTTCCAGCACATCAAGTTTATCGAGAGATATATGCTTACAGTACATTTCAAACCCTCTTGAGTAAGAAAGTTTAAAATTACTTAATTTGTGTCAATTTTGCATCTCTATGAATATGGAAGATTATAAAGGTGCATTTTAGACACTTGATTGTTTTCTTGATTATAAAGGCAGGCTGCCTCACAAGCAACAATAAAGATATGTGCTGTGAACAGTGAAGGTGCTTTAGCTGACAGAACCATACGGAAGCAGTTCACTATCCATGAGCACTTAGTGAAGTTTTCATACTCAAATTGCTACAGTGTTTGGGTACCACATGATCTGGGTGAAAAGACTATTTTGGATTGCATTCCTATCTGTGATTTGCTGTATAGACACAATGAAAATGCACCCTTGAAGCAAATTGTGATAGGTGATGAGAAATGGATCGTTTACAACAGTGTTCAGCAAAAAAGATTCTAGGGTAAGCAACATGAACCAACTGTAGCCACCCCAAAAGCAGGTCTTTGTCTTAAGAAAGTCATGCTGTGCGTCTGGTGGAAATGGAAAGGAATCCTGTGAGTTTCTGTCAAGTAACTATTCAATTCATTCTGAAAAGTACTGATTGCAGCTGAACAAATTAAAAAGCAGGAATTCAAGAAAATAACGCCTGGAGTTGACAAAGAGGAAAACTCTTGTTTTCCATCAGAATAATGCCAGACCTCATGTTTCTTTGGAGACCCAAAAATTGTTGCAGCTTGGCTGGAATGTGCTACCCCCACCTGGATTTTCATTTCAAGTCCTTACAAAATAACCTCAAATGGTAAAAATTTTAATTCTTTGGATGACATAAAAAAAAAAAAACCTTAGTGAGTTCTTTGCCAAGAAAATAACGAAATTTGGTAAGACGGAATCTTTAAGTTGAAAGAAAAGTTGTGCAACAAAAAATGGTTCATACTTAAAAATGGCATAATTTTGTTTTGTGTTTTTATTTCCATTAAAAATCGGCATTAACTTCCGGACAACCCAATACAATACTGATGAATATTAAATACACATATTATTCGTTTTTTCTGCCTAGTATTTTGACTTTTGTGTGTGTTTTTGGGGTAAGTCCTGTAGAGATGAAGAACCTTTGCAGAAAGACAAACCAAATAAAATATTCAAAATTAAATTCGGCATTATATTTTGAATTTTTTTAATTATACAAAATTTTGTAAAAATTTTAAAATAGTATGATTCATAATATGAAACGTAAAAAAAAAGAACCCCACCTCATCCTCTTATTTACAAGTGATAGAAACAAGGTTAACAACTTCGACGATAGAGCGATACAATGAAGAAAACTAATAGATACAGTTACACACACATGGCAACACTTCATGAATGACACTAGACAAGCTGACCCTGGGAAGTAGTAGTAGCAGTAGTAACAAAAAGTAGTATGAATGAAAATATGGCTAAGCTATGTGTTACTACATATTTAGATTTTAAAAGGAACAGAAATCACACATTCAAACGTGCACCGGGCTAAGATAAAAAGTGAGCAGTAGGGATATTATACTACAAGTGTATATAGTAGACATTTAACCTGAATATAAATTATGTCTAGTTCAAAAGAACACCTTGACCTTAGTCATGAAAAGGCTGGTTTCAAGTTAGACATTTACGGTTTGGAATTTTCATTACTTTCAAGTTAAAAGGCAATTTCCAGAAAATCCATACCACTTTTCAAAATTTAAGACTTACAAGGCGAAAAAAAAAAAATCATTCTATCGGTGTAGGATATTTTTTAGAATCTCTAGACTAGACACAAACAAAAAATTAAACTGAAAATCATGCATTTTTGTTTTATTGCATGTTGTTCTTTTAAGAACTAATCACAAAAAAAAAATAGTTAAGAAAAAAATGATTTTAGGGTGTGATTCTGTGATAGTATTTTTTAATTGTTTTTTTTTTTGTTTTGTTTTTTACATCCTGATATTTCTGAGAAATAATTTCTCTCCGACTGTTTACCACAAGTTTAAAAAAAAATTTCTTTACATTAACATTGAGGATTAAATGCACAAACAAAAACAAAAAAAATATTTTTAACGAATAAAAATTAAATGTTAAAAAAATAAAAATTTTAAAAAAGTGGAAGATTTTTTTTTATTTATAAAAAAATGTCAAACATTTTAATTCTTGTTAGAGAGAAAAAAATACATTACAAGGTTTTTAAATATTTTTAAGCCTAAAAATAAATATTTTAATATTTTTTTTTACTAGTACGATTGAATCCCCATACGACAAGATGTTGAAAAGTTGTTAGCCTACCCCACATAATTTGGTCGTATTTGTTGGAAGTGGGTCGGAGTGTGTGCGTGTGTTTTTGTTTGTTTTTTCTCGTGGTAAAAATAAGATAGAATTTCATTTAACAGTAAAAAAACACACACACACTTTTAAACAATTTTTTTGTCTTGTTTATTATCAAAAATTTAATAAAGACATTATCAGGGAGGAAAAAGTCCGAATTAAGACGAAGTGAATGGCTTTTGCTTTGGAAACATTTATCCGTTTTTATAAAACACGCAATGTAATTACATTACAAAGAAATGGATGTTTTCCTAGAAATCTGCCAACAGACTTTTCTCTTCTGTATACGTGAAAAACCTAATGATAAATCGTAGCGGACTATAGATTAAGGATGCAGAGCCAGTCTGGTGTAGTTGTGTCTGCCTGTCTGTCGTCCACAGAGATGGACGTCTTTAAAATGTAACCAAAGCACCAGATGTTAATAATAGAGTTCAGTAGAGTTATGGATGGTGGGATAGAGAGACAGACAAATACGGGCCAGAGAATGAATGAATTGATGGATGGATGCTCTACATAACAATGCCTATAAAAATGGACAAATAACATTTCTTCATCATGAAAAATTCGTGTCATTTCATAGCTGAACAAAACAGATTTTTCCTTTAAATGATTTAAAAATACCTAATAATACGAAAGCGTTGCTTTTTTTTAAAGGTATTTTATTATTTTAATTTTACAATTACATTTCAATTTATTTTATTTTTCGTTACAGTATAAATTTCTAATAATATTTTTTCTTTCCATGACTAGATAAAAATTTGAATATTGGCCGGAATAATAGTAATCAATGGGTAAAAATGTGTTTAATTCTATAAAAATTTCACATAGTATAAAAAAATGTACTTTAATTTAAAAAATAAACAAATACAATATAAATAAAACATTAAAAATCCAATTTTATAAAGAAAGAATCAACATGATGGCGGCACCAAAAACTAAAGACAATTTATTACGTATACCGTGTAAATTTCACTATATTGATAAAAACTAACAGAAATCCTATCCAAACTTTACAGACAAGATGTTATGATTTTATGAAAGACTGGCGTATAAAACATTTTATTTATTTTTAAAAGTGTGCGAGACCATGAACAAGCAGTCAATGACTAAAAAGAATGATCGGTTTTTCACTTCCATCGTTCGCTGGGCTACGAATATGGATTTACTACACACTAACAATATTTATGGACGGAGAGAAATTCAAGAGATAGATGGGAATAGTCCGAGTTGAACAAAACTTTCGAATGAGAAAATAAAATGTCCATAAAGTTTGAGACATTAAGTGGCAAAGTACACGTGTGTCTTTTTTTTTGTTACAAAGAGGAAGAGAGACAGATACGAGGGTGGGGTAAAATGTGACAGGGGACAAAAATGTTTGCAGTCTCGTAGATAACAAATGCCAAAATTTAATACCCGGTGAAACAACCCCCCACCCCCCCAAAAAAAATGTCATTAATTATCGTTAAATGATGAGTTTCTTTAATCAAAAATTTAACAATGATTAAAAAAAAAAAAAGACAAAAACAAACTATAATTCAAATTGAAATATTGGAAACTTATTTTAGTTGCAGAGAAAGAATTTTAAAATAATTATTAAATTAAATACATTAAAAATAAATCAAATCTGAAATTAACGAATGTTTCACGAAATACGAGTTTTTTTTTTTAAATAAAAAATGAAATAGGATTTAAAAAAAAGAGTCACATTCAATTTTCCGGAAAAGGGCACAGATATACATGATCATTTTACATCTTAGGCTCAATTGTTTTTTTTAACTGTGTTCAGTGTAACTGTGAATGAATTGCCGTACAGGTGTTGTACACTAACTGGTCAACAGAGCAGCCATTTAAATGTAGGAAATGTCCATTACTTTATATATATATATATATATATATATATATATATATATTATATTTGAATTACTACTAATTAATTATTATAAGCATATGTAAGGTGGCATACTGAGTAGAGAAAGTAATTACACATCTACAGGTTTTTTCCCAGATTAGCACAACAAAAAATTTCTGAAATGAAGAGAACACAAATTTCAAACAGAAGCAAATATGGCAATTTTGCTATGTACTTGTAAAATAACATTTTATGCGGATTGCAATCGACCTATAGTGACAACGAACCTTATGAACACGAAACATAAATTATTTTCTACCTTAAAATGAAAATGCGTTTGTTGGAAAATTGTTTAATGTTTTCTGTTTGTTGTATATAAAAAATAAAGAGCCTTTTTAAAAATCATAAGAATTATGGAAATGTTTTATTTATTTTTTTAATTGCAACAATATTTTTGTCGAAGGTCACACATGCAAGTTTTGTTTTGTAAACAAAATAAAACCTGAAGTCGATGTTTTATACTCGGGATAGAACATTTTAAGTGTTATTAGGTTATCTGCAGAGCAATTTTTAGAAGCAGACGAGGGACTGAAGTGGCTGAGAAGAATGTGCTGAAAAATTGTCGGCCCAAAATGAAAACATCCAATTTTTTTTTTGTCTCACTTGTTAAAGTGAGAGACTTCTTTTTTCGTTCACATATCCCCGTATTATTTGTGAAAAGAAAATCAGAAACAAAAATAAAATGAATGGACTTTTTTGACAATAATGAAACTACTTGTGGAATCCGGATTACAACTCTTTAGTCACTAATTAAACAGGTTATATTGGCTAAAGAAGAATAAGATGGACATAATTCTTTTTCATAATAGCTGAAGAAGAGAGGGAGATTGCAAATAAAATGTAGAAATAATTCGAATAAAAAAGTAAAAAGTGACTACAAGGAGGTGCTGGAAAATCTAGGTTCGACCATTTTCTCAAACAAAAGCTGATAAATTTTTTTAAATTTCTTGTCGGGCAAAAAATATTTTCCAGCAACATCTTAAAAAAAACAACAACACAAAACTAAAAGCAAAGAAATAAAAATTTAAAAAAATGAACGTTGATCATTTTTAATAAACAGACCTTGTGTCAAACTTTAAATGTCAGTTTTTAAAACTTTTCTTTTTTTTCATTTCTTCAGTTCAGTCCCTAACTCATGGTCAACTCAGTCAAAAAAGTATTGATAGGTAAATTTTTTTTTTTTTTTATCTTTTACGAGAACAAATAAAATCTCATATAAACCACCAAAAAAAATCCATTTTTTTTTTTGGTTGGTTTTAAAATGAATGGATTTTTACTCCGAGTCTGGTAGGTATTATTGTTAGTAAGAAGCTAATTTTTAACTAGAACAACTAAAAAAATCTAACACAGATCTCATAGTCATACCGATAAAAAAAAAAAACTTGTTTTTTTACTGTTTTGATTTTTTTAGTTACCTATTTCGTTTTTTATTTGAAGAGAAATCATTAAAATCATCCATGAATAAATTGTAAACATGATTAAAACTAAAATAAGTATTTTTGTAAATTTGAACTGTTTACTACAACAAAAAAGTCAATTCATCAGTGTTTGAGCAAATTTATACAAATATTTTTTTAAAATCCCAACTTACTTCACTTCATAAATTTATCACCTATTGCAGAAATTTTATTTTTGTGGATGCATCTAGAGAAGGGTTTTTACATTGATTAGAAGATAAAATATTTTAAAATATAAATTTTCCCCACTCAATGAAGGCTTTCATCCGAATTAAAAGGCATGAAATAATAATAACACTTTGTAACTTCATGTTACTTAAACTAAAAACATTAAAACAGGTTTATAGCAATATTGGGTCAAAATGTATTGAACAGGTAAAAATTTAACCCCACTATGCACAATGAAAGTAAAAAAATGAATTAAATTTTAGCAAAGCTGATTATTACAATAAAAATGGTTTGAAAAAAATCAGTTTTATACAAGAAATGGGGTGGAGGGGGGAACCAAACAAAAAAAAAACTAAAAAAAAAAAACAAACTTTGAACCTAACAAAGACTTCAGTTCAAATATCAAATTTTCAAAATATTTTGGTTTGATTGAAAAAACGGCTTTGAATTTTAATTCATGGCGTATAACAAGGCAATATTTTTGGTTTTCATTTTTTTTTTTTATTCTAAATTTCTTTCTAACGAATTAAATAATTTTTAACTACACTATTAGAAAATTTGGATTCAAATTTTTAAAAATATTACAAGGCGTGATGCACACATGATCTATTTGTTGAATGATTGAAATAAAATATTTTTTCTCTTCAAATAAAACTCAGGTAAAGAATTTATTACTTTGATCAGTCATACCTTTTTAAAAAGTTTAACTTTAAATACATTTTTTTTTAGAATAATCATTTAAAAGCAAAAACCAACTCCGCTGTCTGTGTTTTTACATTTTTGTTAAGTTTAAGGCGAAAAATCTTAAGGAAATATGACGAAATTACTTCTTTTTTTTTCAGTCATTTTACTAAAAAGATAAACATTCAAAAAAACTCTTTTTTGCTCACTATCAAGTTCTGTTTAGTATCAACATGTGACAAAAAATGAAAAAAATCCCATTGCAACATAAGCGTATTTTCTTTGGTGAGAATAAAAATACTTTTTTTATCATTTTTTGTTTTCACATCATTTCAGTGAAAAATAATTTCATTTCCCTTAGAGAAAAAATTAAATTCTAATTTTAGAAATACAGAGAGAAAGACGTTTTTTTTTAAATTTGTAAACAGAAAGTGAAGGCATTTTTTTATTTTTAAAAAATGTCAACAAATTCTAAATAACTGATATTCATAAAAAATAAAACCTAAAAAAATATTTCAACACGCACTTTTTTATTGATAAAATATACTTTTATTGATTTCAACGTCTCTGTATTCTTATTTTAAAGGATGGTAAAATTTAGTACCTCAGAAAAAAATGAAGGCAGTTTTTTTTTTAAAAAGTATGCAAACAAAACCTGCACTGTCTGTTGCCCTACCCAGAAAAAATAGCCTCCTTAACTGGGACTGGTCGAAGCATTAATTGCATTTAAATCTGAAATAGTCAAATCTTTAATTAATTAACAACCTTGTTTTTAAAAAAACAAGCTTTGATGATAAAAATGTTATTTTGGATTAAAAACTAATCAATAACTATTTTACAAGACTAAAATGTTACTTGCAAAAAACATATTGGAAGTAAGTACTTACTATGCTCAAATGATTTTTTTTTACCAAAGCTACAAGTAGGTACTTCGACTAATTCTCTAAATAACTGTATTGCAATGCAACTACTACTAATTGCACTACAGTAGTATATTGATGTTTTTAAAAATGTTCTATTTCTATTTTCATTAAAAACAGTCTACTAAAAACAGTAAACACAAATAAAAAAAGATAGTTCTTCCTTAGTAGTTAGTACCAGCTAGAGAAATTATAACTGGATAAATAATTTTTTTTCTTCTCTTATTAGAACAGATGCTCTTGTGCATAATGTACACAAAAAAAAACTAAAAGTCTAAGATGGAGCAAACTCGGATGTACGACGGTAAGACTTGACTCTTTAGTTTGGTTTGAAAAGATCTTGTTCTTGTTGCACAGCCTAAAACTGTTGTCTACAGTGTTTAGTACTGTGAATAAGTAGCAGTTGTAGTTGTCAAACACTAGTGGACACAACAGTAATAATGGAAAGCATCACCACTCACCAGTCACGGTTAGAAGAATTTGCAGTCAAGTGCAATCTTGGAGGTGTGAGGATTTGTCAGAACGGACAGAGAGATCTCTTTTTGGTACAATACCATCAATTCCAAAGATAAAACTAAAAGTGTATACACAGGCAGAACATACCTATTGGTTGGTAAGTGCATAGATAGGTACACATCGACCAGAAAAGAGACTTCATTCTTGTGGCGATTTCAATAATAACAGATTCGTTTAAAAAGAAGTCTTCTACAAACCGGTGCGCCAAGACATTTATTCTTGGCTACATATTTATACACCGAAACGCAGGAAGGATGGGGGGTCACGAAATGGGGGTTCACTGTAAACCTTACAAACGGTTCCATACTGACCCCTCATTTTGTGACCAGCCCATATATCTCATTCCCCCACTTCTTTTTCTTTTAGACACCAAAAGGAAGCGCTTCACACACATGACTATTATAAACAGACATGTGTGTGCGCATTTACACACACATAAATCTATCTGCACACACACACACACACTTCTTTCTTTTCTTTCTTCTTTCGTATTAAAATAAAATACAAAATAAAGAAACTGCTTTAGAAAATGAAATGGCTGTGTTTGCAGACTTAACAAAGTGAGACATTTTTGGGGTATGACATTTCTTTTTCTTCGCGTTGTTGTTGTTATTGAAGAGCCAGTACGAAGATAAACTTACTTGTATGCTGCTAGTCGCAGCACGGAGGATGTAGCAGCCATACTCTGGTCCCAGTTGTAGGTAGTAGGAGTAGTGAGAGGTGCAAATAAAGAGATGGTGGGAGGCAGTAGTGGTTACAGTTAGAGCAGGCCCGGGGTGACAGTGGCAGAAGAGAGAAGGAGGAGGGGAAGGAACGGTAAGAGAGAGAGATTTCAAAGAAGGAGTAGTGGCGGGAGATTGTAGTGATGGTCGGAGTGAAGATTAGTATCAAAAAGACGAGTGAGTTTTTTTTTTTTTGTATGTCAGTCGGGGTTAAGAAGGTAGTTTTGAAAAAGGGATTATGTATATATAATCAATATATCAGAGAAAGAGGAAAGCTTTTTTTATAAAGAGTCAGGATAAATCACGGTGGTGCTTAAAAAAAAAGAAAGAGGAAGAGCCTTACAATGCAAAAAATTGCTGAGGATGCCCATTCTATTTCTGTAAAAAGCAGTTCATGAAGCTGAGTATGATTGGGATGGACTAGAGAGACTAAGAGAGTCGTACACATACTTTTTTTAAGTGGTAGATAAAAAGAAAGATGAAGAAAAGCTGAGAAGATGTAAGATAACTGGATTTGAAAAAAAAACAGCACGGTAGACTCTTTTAAGGAAAGAAATATGGTAAAAAAATAAAGAATAAGTTTGAGAGAGAAAAAAATAACATCGGGTTTAAAAGAGAAGAAAAAAGTAATTTAGTTTGTTTTTGTTTTCTCGTTTTTGTATCCGAGATACAATAACTTTGGCTAGTAATTAAAAAAAGAGTTTGTATTGTATAGTGATGGGAAAAACAAACTGAGCTAAACAGTAACAACTACTATATATTGATTGGTAGTACTACCATTTCTTGGAGATTAATATAGTTTTAGTAGTAGTGAATCTGCGTTCTTCATCCCTACTCATTTCAATACACTAGCGAGCAAGCTTTTCATTTCTGCTCGGCCAAGGTCTGTTCGACTTGCTACTGTAGCGATGTTTCTGGGTGTAGGGGTGGCTTGGCTCGGCCAGTTACCATCGCATCACCATCCGTACAATTACCACGCCACATCAGACCACATCTTTACCCTGCCTGCTTGCTTCCCTTCTACCGTAGTAGTCATAGCGATACAAGTACTAACTGTACGAACTATAAAGCAGGGAAATTCTGTCGAAGGGAGGGAAAATCTGAAAGAGTGAAACCCCACCCTCGAATGCAATATTTTTTTTCTTTTTCATTATTTTTTTTTTTCCGCAAAGAGGAAGATGGAAAGAAATAGACACCTGGAGTTTCTTTCTCCGTTAAAAATGTTGATCATACCAGCAACATTGGCAGTGCGTGAAGCAATCTTTTCTTTTTTTTCTACTAGATTTCATATCATAATTAAAAACACACACACACACACACACAAAAACGAGAAAATACAAATTTTTTATAATAAAAATCAGTTTAATTTTACTCGAAGTTGTTTCTCTATACTCAGATACTCCAGAAAGAAATCATCCCAAAAAGTTTTATTTTAGAAAAAACTGTCCTGTGCTACAGGACCATTACTTAAACTTCTAACTGAAGTGACTGAAAAATCTTTTAGTTGTTGGAAAAAATTTGTGACCAACATTTACTTATCTTAAAATAAAAAACAAATATACTAGGAACGTTTTTCAATACAATTTTTGGGAGTTGGGTCATAATTTTGGCCCGTCATTATAATTACCTCCACTTAAAAAAAAAAACAAAAAAAAAACGGAAATTATTCAAGCTATCTGCTATTCTATTGTTTTTCCTTCTGATTTCAAATAAAGTAGATATAAAAAATGACATTAAAAGTTTTTACTGTGAGAGATGGACAATTTGAGAAAATTATATAAACTAATAAGGTTTAGCCTAAGCTGGCACAGGGTCACCATTAAAGAGTCACCCAATTGCTGAACTCATCAAGGGTTTACAAAAACTTCATAAAATGCAAATTTTATCTTGCACAAAAAATCAGTGAAGGTGAGATGAGGTTTACTTATTCATGATATATCATATCCTTAACCAGCCTCTCTCACAATGTAGTCAACATTTTTTTGATAATCATTTAATTCCAAGCAAAGTGATAAAAACACTAAGATGCAAAGAGGATGAAAGAGACTGAGCATATCTTACCAAGGAGAAAGTTTATTTTTTACATGCCACTTAAATATGGTACAAGGCAGAAAGTATGGGGCACCTAGTGAAGATCAAACTCACTACTCAGCTTTAATAAAGTCTAGCAAGACAAAGTTGCAAACCATTGCATTATAGCAGGTTATCCATTCTTTTCCAGTTTATAGTGGAGAGTCCATTCTAGTGAAGGGTAGTTGTATATTGTTGCAGGCTAATGGAATTTGGCCTTGTTGTAAATAGCCCACTATAAGTCATAAAGAAAGGTTATAAACTAAGAAAAGCAAATTGAGTTGAAAAATAACATTTTATATATACACATATCAATTAAGGTTTTTACAATTAAATTAATACTTGAAGTATAGGTCCAACAGACATTAAAATGTTCATGGCAATAAAATGCTTAAAAGAGAATTAATGCTTAAGAATGTGGGAGCTCTGTAAGTAAGGAATGTCTTTGATGTAGTCGCTCTTTAGGTCAGTAAGTAGTTTTGAGACAGTGAAAGATAAGATGAGAGGGAAGGGAGGTTAGGATAGTAAGCCGCTTGACTTAGGTCAAGGAGATACTGATTACACTCCTCTCTCTCGAGTCTGGGTCTGTCTGACTGTCGATGCTTTCTGTATCAGCTTTTTATTTCGACTTTTTGGATCACAGCAGATCATTTGGGAATTCACATCCGTATTTGATTCTGGGCTTCCCATTGGCTGCTAAATAAAATTCGCGTAGGCTTGTGAGCTGGAAATTTAATATTTAATTAATTTTTATTTTTCAACCAGAACATCTGCGCGAGGCCAGATGTGCACCGTCGAGTTTTGGTCATTTGCATTTTGGTTGTGCCTCGCTTTTGCTCGGTCGGTATCACCACAGCATCACATTAAAGTGCCCTGTCAGTGGCAGGAAAGCAAGAAGACAGAAGAGAGTTTCACAAGTGAAAAGTAAAACTCTTAACATAGAAATTACGGTTACCTTGTCAGTGGTGTAATGGGTAATGGTTTGGAATGAGCCGAGTTCTAATTCTAGTCAGGTTCATTACATTTACTTACTCTCAAATACTTTTGGGAAAGGTATGAATCTATCTCTTCTCCTCTCTGTTGAACAACTTGGATCCTATCACCTTGGTTGGCAATCAGTTGACCACAGAAAGAAATGGCAACATGAATCTTCTACCTAGTCAGTCATGATGAATCAAAAGTGACATAAACACCCACGCATGTATTACGTATGCCACTTAACTGATAGACTGACTGGCAATTTCAACAACAAATTGATGAAACCTAACTGCCAATCAAGTACTGTGCTTAAATTCATGAAATCTGGGTACTAAAGAGGAAATCTTACCAGAACGATTACCATGAAAATATTTATGAAAAAGGCCCAGGGACGCTCCGTTACGGTGGTGAGAAAGACACTGGAGACAAGATGTCAGCTAAGCGGAAGACATTTCCCCCGAGGAGGTGCAATGAGTCACTCTTCTGAAAGATAACATCAGCCATGCTGAGAGAAACCAGAAAGGGGTTCTCTCAGACAATTTGTGAAGTCGAGGTACCAAAGAGGAAATCTTATCAGAACAAATTACAATTTTTTTGTTCTATTATAAGAATTCTGTGATTTTCTTTCAGTTTTTTCTCTCCCCAGCCAAAAAATGGTTGTTTATACAATTGAGAAAAGAAGAGATTTTTTTTAAAAGGGAAATAACAAAAAAACAACAGAATTTTATCGCCCAGGATGTGGACAATGATGGCACTTCATAGATTCCTTTATTTTATGCGAATCGTCGTGCATTCTTGGGGAAGATAATAGAGTAATTTTTTCTTGCCTACACAGTTCGAAATTCAAAGCTTTCCTTCTCTTAGACTGGTTACCACCTAAAGCTAGAGAACCTTAATCTAATCAGTTAATTAACTGGAGAGTGAGGAAGGTATGGGTTCATGCCTTTTCCAAAGGCATTACTCTAAAATTAAATGCAACAAACTAACTGGGAATTTGAACTCTGCTCTTCGATTCTATTTTCAAAGCTGACACCCGTTACACTCCCCAACCCGTACATCCTTCAGTTTTTGAACTATTTTTGCTCTGAAAGAATCATCAAGATATACACATCTACTTCTGTGATGACATACCTTTGCTTAGTCTGACACAAGATTAATAAAATGAGGTATCTAGAAAGAATAAATCTTACTTACATGTAACTTATTTTATTTTATTTGTTTTGCTGTTCTTTTGCTTTTAAAGCTTATCCTTCGAATGATTGAATTGCAAAAAATGTTTGATTTATTATTTAAAAAAAAAATATTTTTGCTATTAATTTATTGAACAATATATTCACTGTCTGAATTTCTGAGTTATCATTATTTACAATCACTTCTAGATTCCGGATTGTCCCACATAACAATTCCATAGAGGATTAAAACGTTAGTTCATGGCAAATTGAATGTCAGTTCAATTAATATTGGAGTGTTAAAACTTTATAGTAGATTGTAGTCACCTGTTTATAGTGGAGTGTGTGTGTGTGTGTGTGCTCCACTATAAACAGGTGACATGTGTGGAGTATGTGTGTGTGGGATGTGCGTTGTGGTGCAGTGGATATCAGCTCGGAATGAGAAATCAAGGAGCCGTGTTCGAATTCCAGTTGAATTCATTGCATTCACTTACGCGCAAATACCCTTGGGAAAGGTATTAATCCATCTCTTCCTTCCAGTTATGGGTTAAATAACAGGACAGATTGGGTTCTATAGCCTTGGCTGGCAACCAGTCTTCCGCAGAAAGCAATGGCAACCTATTGCGGGATAATCTTCTGCCCAGTCAGTCATGTCTCTTTTGAGACATGATTGCCCAAGTATGTTTCACATATGGCACTTAACTGACTGATGTGTGTGTGCATGTTTGATTTGTTTTGGTCTTGTTAAGTTTAGCTCACCATTAAGAAATGCATGAAAACAAGAAAAATCAAAATGGTGTATTAAAATAATTATTTATATAGATATTAAATAATAAAGTATTATTCAAAATGATAGTAATGTTCATATGTCTGGTACAAGGTTAGTAAGAAGGATTCATAATAGTCTTGTACAAGAGAAAAGTAAGTAACTATGTATGAAAGCGTTTACGGCTATATTGTGTTGAATAAACCGGTTCCCATCCGATCACCGAAGTTAAGCAAAATTGAGCCTGGTCAGTACTTAAATGGGTGACCATTTGGGAATACCAGGTGCTGTAAACGTAAGGATGAAGAATGGTCCACCGCTCCTCCAGGTTTGGGGGTTGGGTGCAGGGCTAACAACCCTGCCCTGTAAAAAAACAGTTTGTTACAGAAACAGCAATGAAAAGTTGCTGTCCTATGCACCATTGGGTGTGATGGATAAATGATGATGTATGAAAGCACAAATGACAATAAGGCTGTTTGTAGGAGCAGGAGTATTGTTGAAGTTTAGATGTCTTTGATGTGTCCGCTCAGTTAAATGTTCATTTCATAGTGTTTTCTTCTTTGGGGGCCTGTCTTTACAAAATGTTCTTTGAAGAAGAAGGAGAGGTACAGAATGTAGGGTAAGAGGGTAACAAATGCTAGTTGCCTGAACTTGTGTCCAGGGGATGGCTAGAGGCCCTTTGAAGAGAGAGGCAAAATCATGAGTACTTATACATTTTTGAAAGACAAAAGTGGATCACTTTCAAATATATTTTTCTGTTCTCTGATTGGTCAATATATGTATATTTCTTTTAAATTGTTTTTCAACCAGAACATCTGCACGGAGACATGTGCAGATGCTCAAATATGTTATTCTTTTTTAAGTTGTTGAGGAGATGAATTCCTGTTCACTACACAATACCTGGGCCGAATAGTACAGACTCAATGTAAGCAGAGCAAGCAGTTCTAAACAAAGAAAACAAGATGCAATATCCAGAGAAGGAATGGTATAGTCCTGTAGAGTGAATAAAGGGCTCAGTTTAAAATTTCTTGAAGGTCAAAGAGACCTGACTGACTGGGCACAAGATTTTTCCGCAGTAGAATACCATTACTTTCTGCAGTAGTCTGGTTGCCAAACCAAGGCTATAGAACCCAATCTATCTTGCTATTCAACTCATGGCTGGAGAGAGAAGAGATGGATTATATTATTATATTCATAAGTAGTAATTAGAGGGGGAGCAGTTTATTACTTCATAACAATAGAAAACTGATCCCTCACTTTATGCTCAGCAGAAGCTTTAATTATGTTTCCAACTATTATATTCAGTCAGTCAGTTAAGTGACATATGTGATACATGCTTGGGCAATCATGTCAGTCCTGCTATTTAACCCATAGCTGGAGGAAGAAGCGACAGATTAATACCTTTCTCAAGGGTATTTGCGTGTGAGTGAATTAAATGAATTCAAATGGAATTTAAAATTGGCTCTCCAATTTCTTGTACCAAGCTAATAACCAGTGCATCACAAAAAAAAAGATGATGATATTAGTTTCATCAGTTTTTTTTAAAAATTAAATCCCAAACAAAGCAATAAAACCACTAAGAAACAAGGGGTTAATGAGTGTGAGAAAAGATTTAAAGGAGAGAGAACAATAAAAGAAGAGGAATTAAGAAGACAGAAGATAACAACTGATGCTGCGTTTACAAAGATCAAATATGACTGGGAATCAAAAAGTTGAAAAAGAGTTTCACAAGTAAGAAGTGCGAGAAAAAAAAACTGTTCATGTAGAACTTATGGCTACATTTAGCCATTTTATCTGTAAAATGATGTGAACTTGTTGCCAAATTAGTTAAGTGCCATACGTGATACATGCTTGGGCGATTATATCTTGAAAGAGACATGACTATCCTGTTATTTGACTCATAACTGAAGGGAAGGGACAGATTAATACCTTTCCCAAGGGTATTTGCACATAAGTGAATGCAATACTGTGCTTAAATTCATGTCTCAGTACCATAGAGCGAAATTCATCAGAGCAATTACCATAAAAGTATTTATAGAAAAGGTGCAGGGAAGCTAAGTTATGGCAGTGGGAAAGTGACTGAAGCTGAAATGCCAGGTCAGGACCAATAGCATTGCAAATTCTTCTTTGGATTTTATAAAGAATCTCTAAATTATGAGCAATATTCAAAGCCTGGTAGACTTATAAATATGCAAGATAGATTCTAGTTATAATAATTGTCTAGGACGGCACAGTGAACCAACTTTCCTAGCAGCAAAATATTCCTTGTCGTTTTATTCCACAACTATTTAGCATTCTTCAGCCAACTTCATAATTCCAGAACTTTATCAGCACAGAACTACTCAATGTACCTTTTCTAGTTTTCTAAGAAGTTATTCTTTCTTGTTTTTGTTTTTTTTTAACCGTATCACCCCGAGCAAGGCAGTAATGCCACTGATGTGCAGGGGGCTACGTAATAGTGAAAAGATCGGAAAAGAGAAAGCCGGAAACCACATCCTAAACAGGGAACAAGGGACAAGCCTCTTAACCTGTTCAATAGATGAGGGTGGAGTGTGAACCAGGCGATAGCTAGATCTATCTACTCCAATTGAGAAAAAAAAAGTGAGAAGATTGGAAAAGAGAAAACCGGAAACCGCATCCTAAACAGGAAACAAGGGATGAGCCTCTTCACCTGTTCAATAAACGTGGGTGGAGTGTGAACCGAGCGATAGTTTAGTCTATCTACTCCAATTGAAAAAAACAAAAAGAAAGTGAGGAGATTGGAAAAGAGAAAACCGGAAACCGCATCCTAAACAGGAAACAAGGGACGAGCTTCTTCACCTGTTCAATAAACGTGGTTGGAGTGTGAACCGAGCGATAGTTTAGTCTATCTACTCCAATTGAAAAAAACAAAAAGAAAGTGAGGAGATTGGAAAAGAGAAAACCGGAAACCGCATCCTAAACAGGAAACAGCGGATGAGCCTCTTCTTCTTGTTTTTGTTATAATCTTTCAAAAAACAAATCTTCTGATTCAGGTTTCCCAAATTTCCACCACTGGTCGGATGTGAATACTCTGGAAACCAAGACTGAACTAAAAACTTTGTCAACTGTGCATAAGTTCCACACATAGCTTCTTTTTCACTTACAAAGTGAAAGAAAAATAAAATCCAGAATTTTTACCAATAGCACCCACTCCCACCTAAAGAAACAAATAAAAATTAAAGCTGATCTGAGCCTAAGAAAGAGATATAAAAACCCATCAAAGGGACTTCTCAGGCAGTTGGTTAGCACACTAGTAATGATTCACAACGCTCATTGGGATGTAACCTCCCGTCTTCAATGATACCCACCAAAGACTGTTGCTGCAAAATGTTACTACTTATCCCCCCTCTTCTACTGCACATCTCTGCAAACAACTTTTATGACTCCACTTATCTCTTTCTTTCAATGAGAGACATTCACATCAATTTACCACTTGTATTTTTTGTTAATACAATTATTTATTTACTAAACCTCCATCATTTCTTCTGCCACCATACACTTATTATAACACTTTCTTTAAGATAATTTAATATAGACTGGACTAAATGACAATCCAAAAATAACAATAAGTGAGATCAGACTAAAAACATAGTACTGCTGCCATAGCTCAAAGCCTCTGATCAGGAGATTGAAGGTTTTGAGAAGCATGGAACCACCTCTTAATTGCTGTTGTTCCCAGGTTCACCCTGACTCAGGGTGGTAGCACCTGTTAGAGTCTTAGTTATGGAAAAATATTGACACCCCAAGGATGCATTTATATATAAAAATAATATTAATAATGTATAAAAAGTGATAGTAATGGATTCTCATGAGTCCTAAGTGTTATTCCCAAAAAGTTTTAATTCATGAAGTAGTGTAAAAATAGAGAAATTAGGAATAAAACATTTTGGAAATTTGTGAAATGTTTCAATAAAATCAAGAGAGTTCTAAAAAGTTCTAGAAGTATGCAAATTAGGTGTTAACCCCTATAAAAATAGGTTTTGGGCAGAGAACAGTCAGTTGTTACCAGAGTCTGCTGTTGTTATCAGCTCCGATTTGATTTAGGATTTATATCCAGTCATAAGGATCTAAGAAGCTGCCGTCCAGCAAAAGCCCGAAAGAGAACTTCTTGGAACTATATGGATAAATACATATTTTTGACTATTTCATTGACCATACTTAAAATATTTCTTTATATACTCCTTTGAGGATTTCCAAAAAGTATAGCACTTAACTCCACGCCAACTTGGGACAAAGATACCTGACAACTTATTTTCCCTCCTCTCCTCGTAACACTTCACCTTACCTTTTCTTTTTCTCCTTGTAACAAAAATTGTATATTTATAAATATTTTGTTTGGTGTGTTTTGTAAATCAAATATTTGTCTGCGATTTATCTCTGAGTTTTGATCAATCATTTTTATTTTTCTCTTATGTTATGATTAAAATGTAACACTAGCTAAAACAAAACGCTATGAAAATGTAACAATACGAACAATACAGTTTTATATAACAAAATTACCAACAATACATATTTGTAGTGAAATTTCCAACAAGACATTTTATCTTTAGTAGAAGCTATAAAATTGTGGTAAAAACATTTGATGTGGGACTTAATATAAGCTGGATATTTCGAACAGCAAATTCAGAACAATGAAGACCAAGAGAGAAGTCAAGACAGATTCAGTGCGGGCTGTGCCGGTATTCATTGTTGCCATCCTCACCCCTGGGTCCGAGGTAGCCATTTTCTGCTAGAGAGAGAAAGAGATAAGACCATCACTTTGCCTGATCTGATACGATTGTTGACCATGTCCACCATAGTTTATGGATATAGAATACAGTGCAGTACATAATTTGTTCAATGAAACAACGTCAAAGATTAACACTCAAGAGTCAGACACTCCACGGAATCGGATTAGATCGCAACTACTCTGGAAAATATGGCCGCCTTTTATACACGTCACATTGAATATTTTGAGCCTTCTGATTGGTTAACACTTCTATTGGGGAACTATAAAATGAGTCAGTCTATTGCTGGCTCACCAGTATACAACTGTACCCAAAAAAGTCCAACACCGATTTGCTGCCCTTTAGGACAATCTCCAACTTGAGGCCTTGCTCCAGGAATCTTGTTAAAACCCAAGACAACAACATTGTGTCACAATAATTGGGAAGGGTCGATAGCTATTGCATGAAGAATTCAAACCTGCTTGAACCATCAATAATTGTATTAAGAGCTTTGTAACCAGGAGTTTTATATAAATATTTTACTTTTATCCAAGTTTATTTGTTTTTTGTGTGACTTCACTCTGGCTGGACCAAACCAAGTCATCGATTCTAGTTGACCATTCAGACCAGGCCAGTCTTGCAATCAATCAACACAACATGGAGCAAGACAGGACTTCAGCTGAAGTGATCAACTCTATAATCAGCCAAGGGGATCAAGCTTGAGTACAGACAGATTGGGTGAATATTACAGTTGTTTGCTATGACCATGTTAGACCCAGTACGTCATAGCTGGTTGCTGTGACCGATGACTAACCCAGGAGTGAACATCATATTGGAGACTGCCTTCAAATCTCATTACATACACAATAACACTTTTATTGGATGAAGACAAGTCTTAGTTACAGTTAATGACAGTTTCTTTTATCTCTTGCATTCCAAATTGTCATAAAGTATCCACTATTCATCAACTATTATGATTTCCTTAAAAAAGAACAACAACAAAAAATGGAAACATTTTCAATATGTTCAAGGAGTAAATTGCACATGGAAATAATGGGATTGCTTAAAAAGAGAGAATATTTCCAGTTTTCAGTTCCCCATTATAGGCATTAGAATATCTGTGATATGATAACACCTTAACACAATGAAAGAAAGGAGTAGAATGGATCGATGAAAAGAATGCCAAATATGCATTGTGCTCAAAGAGATTTTATATACTGCTATATTGTGGAAGAAATTATATACAAATATATATATACCTGTCGCTATTTGTCCAAAATATATAATATATTTCTAATCTTTTCACTCTTATGTAGCCCCCTGCACATCAGTGGCATTACCACCTTGCTTGGGGTGATATGATTAAAAAAAAAATATATATATATATATAGATAAAACAAACAGTGTGAATAGGAAATAAATTGAGAAGGTTTTACTTGCAATAGTTTACAACACTTAGGCAGGTGGTAACTTTTATGATCCTTGCTAAAACCATGTGATTTGCTCTGTTCTCTAAAACGCTGTGAGCAATCATATCTTGCTTCTTTGTAGTCTATTCAATAACTGGGGTTCATCACCCCACATGCTGATATCACACATCTGCTGTCATGTGACTCTTGTGAATTTATCTTAACCAAAAGGAGATAATCACTCTGCATATCTACAGAAATATGGTTCAATAATATTTTTTTCAATTAACTTATGTGGAAGCTACACTTCAAAGCTACTGGCATAATCAAGCTTGGTTATGTCAGTTGCTTTGAAGTGTGCTAAAATTACTTGATTTGCATATTTTGAGTATGATAACTCATCTACATGGTACAACATTGATTCTTCTTAAGTTAATATCTTCGTCTGATCAATCTCAACTGGTCTACTCAATTGACAAGCATTGTTCATCAAGAAATTTCTACCACAAAATATTTTGCAAACCATTTTAAATACATTTTAAATACACAACCTTATTCAGAAATTGCACGTGTGCATTTTTAAGAAAATTAAAAAAGTGAATTGATCATATAAAAATGCCTGGCCGAGTTGCATTTTATTCAGAAAATATTTTACATTTTTGTGTTTTTTCGAAAATATTTTACGTTTTTTGTGTTTTTTCAGAAGATATTTTACATTTATTCGTGTTTTTTCAGAAAATATTTTACATGTTTTGTGTTTTTTTAGAAAATATTTTACATTTTTTCATGTTTTTCAGAAAATATTTTACATTTTTCATGTTTTTCAGAAAATATTTTACATTTTTTCGTGTTTTTTCAGAAAATATTTTACATTTTTTGTGTTTTTTCAAAAATATTTTACATTTTTTCATGTCAAAATCACAACATGCATGGCCTGAAGATTGTGTTTAACCATGAAACATATTGTCGCTTCTGTGTATCAACCTCAGTGTCCACTTTTACATCCCTGATGTTGAGCAATTTAACCCATAAATATTGATAAATAAATATATAAATAAAAATAGGGAAACAGAAAGTGGGTTTTGGGTATGACCTAAAAGTGACAATGGTGTCCCGACTAAGGCACAGAATTAGGGTATCCAAACCATTGTTACCTACCTGTGATCTGTGGCTAAAATCTACCACCTGTTTGCCTCTTCACCAAGGTTACGGTTTTTCTATATACGTAATAGACACATAGGAAGGGTGTTACGTTTGTTTTTTGTTGATTGGATGATTAACATGAATGGAAGTAAGATAAGAGTGGATAGAATTGGTTTCATGTGCATATTTGTGAACATGTGCATATATCATCATCATCATCATCATCATCATTTAACATCCACTTCCACACTAGCATGAGTTAGATAAGGTTTTCTTGATGGCTTCCTAATTGAACCATCATGAAATATTGAAGCGAGTTTTACAGCTGCATGCCCTTACTAACACCAACAAGTTTAGAAGATTGGGAACTCAGTGTTTTTATTGAGACACCATCTCTAGGAATATTACCAACCAAGGTTAGAGTTCTTTTTGATTCAGAGATTTTCTTCTCCTAGATAAGTTGCTATCCCAAGCTAAAACCTCTTACCCAGCCTAACTTATTCTCTTAAATGACCCAAGTTGGGGGTTAATGATTTGCCCATAGCTGGGACCGTGACAGGTGCTACTACCACGGGTGAGGGTGGACTTAAGAACAACAACAACTGAAGTGGTTCTATGCTCCTCTAAACCTCCAATCTCTCAATCAGAGGACTTGCTGCCTGAAGCAATTTATTGTCATACCCATATATATATATATATATATATATATATATATATCAGCATGCAGTGTGGGTATAGAAGAATCCAAAGGAGTATCCTGTACATACAGTGGTAGGATAACTCTCTAAGAGAGCTCTAAATAAGAAAATGCATATAGAGCAAATATAAGAAAAATTTAAAAAATTTTCTTATATATATATATATATATATATATATATATATATATATCAGTGAGGGAAATGAAGATTGTTACTTAAGACTTTAAACTAATTGTCACCATATTCCTTACAAGAGCGAAGCTATTACTGCATTTGCTTTCTTTTTTATGGAAGAGCATAGATTGCCTATGAACTGGAAGTTATTCATGATTGGACTATAAATTGCTTTGAGGAATCACAGTGTCTTATTAAAAATGAGGAAGGTTACAGCTGATGAATGCCACATGAGTTGATGCCTGATCAATATCAAGTGGGTCACCATGGAGAGGGAGTATGGTGTTGAAAACCTGAAACCCCTAATGAACCTCAGCTAAAAATATCACTGATGATGTGTGCCAAAATATCAAACAAATGTATTTCATGGCATATATATATATATATATTCGTCATCCACATACAAGCCTATTTCTCTGTATCACAGCTCATTAGTGTGGCTAGACATCCACTTGCTTCTGGCCAGGATCGAAACTCAACTGATTTGATGTCAATCGGAGTCATTAACCCCTAAACCATAGGTGTATGGAATTAGAGAAGGGAAATTTTTGCATTGTATATAAGTGGGGTATATACATGACAGTTACCAAAAGAACTCAATTCATTGCTGAAAAGTAATGCATAAATTGCGGCAGTGGTAACTGTTTTTTAAATTTTCCTCTCTAGAGAGCTCAATCGTAATGAGAGCATAATATATTCGTCATCCACATGCACATGTCACTGAAAGTATTGTCCATTGCTAGCCTCTACTCATCTTTCTTGCATAAAACAACATGTCTTTTGCAGTTAAACATAAGTCAACCCATTTTTTGGCATCTTTATAAGAATGAAAGTTCTGCTCAGCCAGGCCATGTGCTATCAATAAAAAAAAGTGATAATCAGACAGGGCAATGTCTGGTGAATATGGCAGGTGTGGTAGGACTTACCATTTAAGTGTTTCTATGTAGATTTTTACTCGTTTTGCAACATGTGGCCAAGCATTGTCATGCTGCAAAATCACTTTAACGTGTCTCTGCTTGTATAGCAGCTGTTTTTTCTTCAATTTTTGGCTTTAATTGTAGTTGATAGCAATCTTCTGTGATGGTTTCAATCCGTTTGGGCAGCTCATAATAAACTACATCCAGTTGATCCCACCAAATGCAGAGCAGAAGCTTTGAACCAATCTTCTACAATTAGGGTTATTGTAGTGTATCCACTTTTCATTGCCAGTGACAACTTGATGCAAAATTCCTTTCCTTTTCTGCCATTGAAGCAGCTGTTCACATGTGATGTCATTTGATATCTCTTATCTTCAACTCATATGGCACCCAATGTCCTTGCTTTTGAACCATTTCTAATTTCAGAACTGTTGTGTGATCAACTCTTAATGATTCTGCAACTTCAGCTTGTTCCTGACATGAATTTTTATGAAGTAATGCCTCCAATTCTTCATCTTCAAACTTTTTCAGTGCTCCAGAGCATTCTTTATATTCAGCATCAAGATCCTTATTTTTGAAGCATCTAAACTAATCTCTGCTTGTTGTTTCCAGCAGATCATGGTTACTGTAAATCTCAATAGGAATCCTGTGTGCTTCAGTTGCAGATTTCTTTTGACTAAAATAGTGCAGTAAAATTCCCCACAAATACGCTTTCTTTGGTATGAAATCCGACATGTTTAACGCTATGAAAAGCAAAGTTGTTTACAATTTAGCAAAATGACGTAGACTGAATTTCAAGCTTGCTTACAATATTTCCTTATAGATGAGTTACCATTTGAAATTCCACACATGCAGTTCTGGGGATGACATCTGTTGGAAAACAGCAAAAATGTATTCAAGATCCTAATAATTAAAAGTTTCATTGTTCTTAACTTTCTAAATTCAATAAAGAAGAAAGATAGAAAGGCCTAAATAAAGGAATGTCCTTTCTAAGAAAAAAGAGTTGGTAACCTTGTGTAAAATGCTGTTCCTTAGTTTCAACACTGAAAATGTTAATTTTTTTTACCTGTTTGGTAAGTGGTTGCAGTGTAAATTGTTTAGACTAAGCAGCAAAAAATTTCATAGTTGTAAAGAAGTATTAAGAGTAATGAATGTGTTAAAAACAAACAAATCAACAAGATACTACTTGACAGACAGACAGACAGGTCTCACCATTTTACTATTGAAACCGATAAGCATAAATGTAACTTATATTCTAATTCTGTTTCCTTTAATCCTATTCTTTCCTTTGTCTTTTCTTCTCAGCAAAGTTTTCTTCACTTTCAGTAACTCCTTGAATCTTAGTGACTTTATCACCTTGTTTGGAGGTAAAATGATTAAAAAAATACTTTGTTAGTGAAAGAAGACACCAATGAGAAAATGTACACATATTTAAAACCATTTTTAATCATTTTTTTGTCATTGTTGAATTTGTTTGTCAACTCCCTTGTTCCCTGTTTAGGATGTGGTTTCCGGCTTTCTCTTTTCCAATCTTCTCACTTTGTTTTTTTTTTTTTCAATTGGAGTAGATAGACCTATCTATCGCCCGGTTCACACTCCACCCATGTCTATTGAACAGGTTAAGAGGCTCATCCCTTGTTCCCTGTTTAGGATATGGTTTCCGGCTTTCTCTTTTCCGATCTTTTCACTATTACGTAGCCCCCTGCACATCAGTGGCGTTACCGCCTTGCTCAGGGTAATACGATTAAAAAAAAAAAAAAAAAAGAAAAAAAAAAGAAGCTAAATTGTTTCTTTACCGCTTATGAACCTTTTTCATGCTATTTGGAGTCAGAAAATATTTTTAGATTGTAAAATTGTGATTATAATGACTTTTTTGGTGATTATAATGACTTTTTTGGTGATTATAATGACTTTTTTGGTGATTATAATGACTTACTGATATTTACTACTAATTAAGTCATAACTGGGGAAGAAGAGGTGGATTAGTATCAGGTTGTCTGGAATATTCATGCTGATTTTCAAGGGAAATTTAAACACACACACACACAAAATTATGCCATTAAATATTCATTTAACTATGAACAACCTTTTTGTTGTACAACCTTTTTCCATTTTTCCTTCAACTTAAAGATTCTTGCTTCCCAGAATTCTCGTATTTTCTCGGCAAAGAACTTATTAAGGTATTTTTTATGCCATCCAAAAAATGCAAATTTTTACCATTGAAATTATTTTGCAAATAAAATCTGAACTGACTGACTGAATATAATAGTTGGAATCATGATTAAGGCTTCTACTGGTCATAAAGTGGGGATCTGTTTTCTATTGCTATGAAGTAATAAACTGATCCCCCACTAATTACTACATAATAATATAATACATCTCTTCTTCCTCTAGCTATGAGTCAAATAACAGGACAGATTAGGTTCTATAGCCTTGGCTGGCAACCAGTGTACTGCAGAAAGTAATGGCAACCTACTGCGGGATAATCTTCTGCCTAGTCAGTCATGTCTCTTTCAAGATATAATCGCCCAAGCGTGTAGCATGTATGGCACTTAACTGACTGACTGAATATAATAGTTGGAATCATGATTAAGGTTGCTACTGGTCATAAAGTGGGGATCTGTTTTCTATTGTTATGAAGTAATAAACTGATCCCCCACTAATTACTACATAATAATATAATACATCTCTTCTTCCTCTAGCTATGAGTCAAATAACAGGACAGATTAGGTTCTATAGCCTTGGCTGGCAACCAGTGTACTGCAAAAAGTAATGGCAACCTACTGTGGGATAATCTTCTGCCCAGTCAGTCATGTCTCTTTTGAGACATGATCGCTCAAGCGTGTATCACGTATGGCACTTAACTAATTTGGCAACAAGTTCACATCATTTTACAGATAAAATAGCTAAATGTAGCCATAAGTTCTACATGAACAGTTTTTTTTTTTTCTCGCACTTCTCACTTGTGAAACTCTTTTTCAGCTGTTTTGTTCCCAGTCATGTTTGATCTTTGAAAATGGAAAATCTGAAGGAACAATATCTGGTGAATATGGCAGGTGAAGTAACACGTTCTAGCCAAGCTGCAACAATTTTGGCCGGATTGTCAAAAAAAAACATACGGTCTGGCATTATTCTGATAGAAAACAACAGCTTTCCTGTTTGCAAATTCTGGCCATTTTTTTTTTTTTTCTTGAATTGCTACCTTTAATTTGTCCATTTGCAAGCAGTACTTTTCAAAATCAATTGACTGGTTACTTGGCAGAAGCTCATTGTATAGGATCCCTTTCTAATCTTACCAGATGTACAGCATGACTTTCTTAGGATGAAGACCTGCTTTTTGAGTGGTTAAAGTTGGCTCATGTTGCTTAACCCAAGATCTTTTTCACTGAACATTGTTGTAAATGATACATTTCTCATCACCCTTCACATTTTGCTTTATTGTGTCTATCAGCAAATATCAGATAGAAGTGTGATACAAAATATTCTTTTTACCCAAATCATGTGTTATGTATGTATGTATGTATGCCGCATTCACCCCAGTCGGGTTGAGCGGGCTTCCTCCCTGACGGAGCAAGTCTCATTGGGATTTGTTTAAGGGCAGGGTCCCAAGTCCTACCCTGTTATTTAACCCATAACTGGAGGGAACGGACGGATTAATACCTTTCCCAAGGGTACCAGTGCGCAAGTGAGTGCAGTGTGCTCAACTGAAATTGGAACTCGGCTCACCGATTTCCCCCTCCAAGCCGACATCCACCGCACCACAACGCACATCCGTGAACGCTAACAGCACCTGGTATTCCCAAGTGGTCACCCACGTAAGTACTGACCAGGCTCAACGTTGCTTAACTTCGGTGATCGAGCGGGAACCGGTGTATTCAACGTGACATGACCGTTATTAAATCATGTGTTACCCAAACATTGTAGCGATTTGAGTACCCAAGCTTCACTAAGTGCTCATGAATGGTAGATTTTGATAAATTTAGTATTTTTGCCAATTCCTGTGTTGTGTAATGTGGGTTATTCTTAATCAATGTCTTCATTTGTTTGCCAACTGTAGTGGGAGAGTCTGCTTGAGTGTTTTTCATCAATAAGTCTACAATCACCAAATCTAAATTTATCAAATCACTTTCATACTGTTCTATCCGCTAAAGCACCTTCACCATGCACAGCACACATCTTCATTGTTGCTTGTGAGACATTTCTGCCTTTACTATATTAAATCAAGTATCTAAAATGCAATTTTATAATCCTGCATTTTCATAGGGATGCAAAATTGACACAAATTAAGTAATTTTTAACTTTCTTTCTTAAGAGATCATTTGAAGGGTACTCTAATTGGAAATGTAAGCATATTATTTTGATTGATAAATTTAATGTGTTCCAAGGTGTTGGAACATGGATGACTAAAAGTTGGCATGAACTTTCCGGACAACTCAATACCTTTTCCAAGAGTTTTATAAGAGAATATAACAAACCTGACTAGAATTGAAACTCAGTACCTCGTATTACATTTGAGGTCACAGTACCTCGTATTACATTTGAGGTCACAGTACCTCATATTACATCTGAGGTCACAGCACCTAGTATTACATCCGAGGTCACAGTACCTGATATTACATTTGAGGTTACAGTACCTCGTATTACATCCGAGGTCACAATACCTCATATTACATTTGAGGTCACAGTACCTCATATTACATCCGAGGTCACAGTACCTCGGATTACATTTCAGGTTACAGTACCTTGTATTACATTCGAGGTTACAGTACCTCGTATTACATTCGAGGTCACAGTACCTCATATTACCAAGGTTACTAACTGTTGCTTATCTTCAGTGATTGAGGTCCTGGGTATGACAGTAAACCGCATCTGGCAGCAAGACGTCTGATTGGTAGGTTGTGAGGAGCATGGAACCACCACTTAATTGCTGCTGTTCCCAGGTCCACCCTGACCCGGAGTGGGAGCACCTGTTAGGGTCCCAGCTATGGGCAAATGGTTAACCCACAAACTGGGGTCAAAACACTATGAAAGTATAAGAATACACTTTTATAGAAATATATACATAAAAATAGATTTTTATAGAAAAATATACATTTTTGAAAGAAAAATAATACCAACAATACATTTTTGAAGAAAAAATTATTACCATACCCTATTCTTGGAAGAAAAATTATTCTCAGCAAAACATTTTTGAAAACTACTAAAATAAAAAAAAATAAAAACAACAAATTTTCATTAAAATCTGACTAAATCAACCTTCTCACAACAACTGAACATTAAAAAAAATAACTTAAAACCCCAACTTTTTGGCATTAAATAAACCATAGAGGTGTTGATATGCCATTAAACAAAACTCAAACTGAAACACAAACTCAGTGATTGTATGAGAAGCCTGTCAACTAAAAGATTTGAAATAACATTTTTTGGGGGAAGTATATTTTTGTTAGAATTCTTCCTAAGCAAGCTCTGCAGAAACAATGACAAAGCCAGGAATTAAAAAAGAAAATCCATTAACATGATAAGTCTCCTTGTTGTAATTATAATTAATGAGGAATTTGTCTCAAACTCATACTTAATCATTCATAATTGAATTGTTCTAAAGATTACGAAAAAAAGTTTGTCTAAAGCATGCAATGATTTCACCTAATTTCTAAGACAAGACAAGGTTTGGTTAACAAAAAAATTAATTTGAATTATAAATATACTTGCCAGGAATTATTCTATTCTGATTAATTTCTAACAACTGGAAATCATTTCATCCTTTATGCACAACATACAGACTGAATGCCGAAACTTATACAAATTTTAGATCTTAAGTAGCAGAAGTCAGAATTTAATTATGCTTCCAAAATGCCACAAATATGAGTTCATGCAAAAGTTACAAAATTTAAAATAATGAAGTAGTCGCTTATTTATTAGCAGCAATAAAAAATAGATATAAGTTTGACTATGTATAACAGGTTCAAATACAGCCACTTCTTTATTCCTTCCACTATCAGAACTTACTGCACCATTATATATATATATATATATATATATACTGATTAGAGGAAATAAAAATATTGATGAATTTGTTTAATAAATCCTATCAGTGATAAAACTAGCTATATAAATGGTTAGTAAATAATTTGAAATGCATTCCTATAGTAAAATCATTTCCAATGAATTTCTAGATATGCTTTTAGTATTTGCTATGTCACTATATATGTAATCATTAGAGGGAATGAAAGTTTGGATGGATTTGTTTAATAAATCCTATCAGTGATAAGACAGCTTACATAAATGGCTAGTAAATAATTTGCAATGCATTCCTATAGTAAAATCATTTCCAATGAATTTCTATATATGCTTTTAGTATTTGCTATGTCACTATATATGTAATCAGTAGAGGGAATGAAAGTTTGGATGGATTTGTTTAATAAATCCTATCAGTGATAAGACAGCTTACATAAATGGCTAGTAAATAATTTGCAATGCATTCCTATAGTAAAATCATTTCCAATGAATTTCTATATATGCTTTTAGTATTTGCTATGTTACTAGAACTAGCGACAAAGACAGTTTGGATTTATTTTGTAGTGGGTATGGAAAGTATTATCATTTAATTTCGCCTTGTATATTATTTGCACAAACAGTATTTTGCAAACTGACATGAGACCAGGCAAAAAAGGTGACAAAATATGGATCTCAAATGAATAGCAATTAATAAATGTATTAACAAGACATGTTATAAAAGGGTAAAAAAATAAGGGAATTTGAAGTTATGATCTGTTCACTACAATCTTCAGTCTGTGTCTTTGAAGTACTCACATACCCTGT
The DNA here is from genome assembly GCA_037127315.1 of Ascarosepion bandense. Taxonomy (NCBI): domain Eukaryota; kingdom Metazoa; phylum Mollusca; class Cephalopoda; order Sepiida; family Sepiidae; genus Ascarosepion; species Ascarosepion bandense. Next base: position 179,705 of record JBBBDQ010001584.1, read on the forward strand.
GTTTATCAGACTGAAAAGAAACTTGTGTTGCAGCACCAAACTCAAAGATAAATGAGAAAGAGTCTTTCAAATGTCCTCTCCTCCAGTGATTTCATCAGGGGAGACAATCCAACAATTTCTTAATACTATCACTGATAATCACATTGACAATAGATAGCAAGAATGTGTTAGAAATATTGTTAATTAATGTCTAAATAATGTGGAAAATTTAACAAAAGACAACCAAAAAGTAGGGCTAAAACATTGACTCTACATATCCAATCCCCAAAATAGAGCAGAAACATTGACAATATATATCTAAAGGATATAGCAGAAACATTGTCAATGGACAGCTAAAATATATCGTAGAAACAATGTCAATAGTAGATATTAAAAAAATCAACAAAATATCTTGATAATAAATCACCAAAAAGGTCTATTAAAAACATTGACAATAGATTACTAGAATTGTATGGGAGTACATTGCCAATAGATATTCAAATAATATAGTGGTCAGTCAGTTAAGTGCCATATGTGATACACGCTTAGGCAATCATGTCTCGAAAGAGACATGACTGACTCGGCAGAAGATTATCCTGCAGTAGGTTGCCATTGCTTTCTGTGGTAGACTGGTTGCCAGCCAAGTCTATAGAACCCAATCTGTCCTGTTATTTAACCCATAACATATGGTTTCCGCTTCACTAGGTCTACTGCTGATATGCTAACGACCATCACCGAGTACATATACCAGGCACTCGACAGGAATGGCGAAGCTCGAACCGTTGCATTGGATATATCTAAGGCGTTCGACAGAGTTTGGCATGCTGGCCTTCTATGTAAACTGCGGAGCCATGGTATAACTGGACATTTGTTTGAACTAATCCAGTCATTCCTCTCTAACCGCACAATGAAAGTGGTATTAAACGGACATGCCTCTCAGAACTACCATACAAACGCAGGTGTCTCCCAAGGCTCCATCTTAGGTCCTACACTCTTCCTGATATATATTAATGATCTCCCTGATTCCATAAGAACCCAAATAGGTTTGTACGCCGATGACACCACAGTTTACTCTCGCCTCCAACAAAAATCTGGTGTAGGCGTCAAAGCTAAACTTGCAGCCGAGATTGAAAAAGACCTCCAATCCATATTGGACTGGGGTAAGAAATGGCTAGTAAATTTTAATGCTTCTAAAACGAAGCTACTGTCAATTAACCATCATCGACAATCTCACCTACCTCCCATTAGCATGGACCAGGCTTGCCTCCCAGAGAGTAAAACACTACGCCTCCTTGGTCTCACACTTTCAGCGGACCTCAAATGGAATGACTATATCGAATCCATTGCTAAATCCGCTGCTATGAAAGTCGGTTCTCTGTGTAGGGCCCGGAAGTTTTTTCCGTCTAAATCTATCCTGCACATTTACAAATCTACCATCCGCCCGTGCATTGAATACTGCTGCCATATCTGGTCGGGTGCCCCTGCTGTTCTCCTCGGGCTTCTCGATAAGGTTCAGAGGAGGGTCTGTAATGTGATAGATACCGACTTGGCAGACCGCCTGCAGTCTCTCTCCCACCGGCGAGACGTGGCTTCGCTGTGTCTCTTCTATAAATACTTTCACGGCTTCTGCTCCGATGAACTTAGATCACTGGTGCCCCCTAAATACGAATTTGCACGAGATACTAGATTAGCAACTAGATCCCACCCTTTTACAGTGAAACCGATAAAATGCAGCTGTAACTTCTACTCCAACAGTTTCTTTCCTCGCACTTCCCGACTGTGGAATTCTCTTCCAAACGATTGCTTCCCCGACAGCTACAATCTCCAGGAGTTTAAATGTAAGGTCAATAGACACCTCCTAACACACTAACCTGCTCCCATTCTATCAAACACTCTTCCCATCTGCCCGACACTCATCCTCGCTATCCTTACTCATCTATCACCTTTCTCCTGACATTCCCTATGTCTATCCACTCCTTCTCTTTACCTTCCCCTATGTAGCCCCATGCGCAATAGTGGCAGTGGAATGCCTTGCTTGGGGTGAGATGATTAAAAAAAAAAAAAAAAAAAACAAAACTGGAGGGAAGAGGCAGATTAATACCTTCCCCAAGGGTATTTGTGCGTTAGTGAATGCAATGAATTCAACTAGATAGAAAACATTGTAAATAGATAACCAAAATGTGTTTGACAATCAGTCAGTTAACTGCCATACGTAATACACGCTTTGGGTGATCATGTCTCGAAAGAGACATGACTGACTGAGCAGAAGAATATCCCGCAGTAGGTTGCCATTACTTTCTGCGGTAGACTGGTTGCCAACCAAGGCTATAGAACCCAATCTATCCTGTTATTTAATCCATAACTGGAGGGAAGAGACGGATGAATATAGAACCCAATTTGTCCTTTTATTTAACCCATAACTGTAGGGAAGAGACGGATTAATACCTTTTCCGAGGGTATTTGTCCGTAAGTTAATGCAAGGAATTCAACTGGAATTCGAACTCTGCTCCCCGATTTGTCCTTCCGAGCCAATATCTACTGTTCCACAACACACACGTTTGACAATAGATTGTCAAAAATAGGGTGATAAAAATAGTAACAATTGATAGACAAAAAGTAGAGTTAAAACATTGATTAAATAAGGGGCATGTTAAATTTAGAAACGTTTTTTTTTCTTATTTATTTCTTATTTTATTATTCTTTGAGATTTAATCCATATTTGTTTCAATTCCTGCATCTTATCTCGAAGGCATTCTGTGGTTAAAAGAGAAAAAGAGAGACTTGCTTACTCCTCTCTTTTCTTACATATTGCTTTTAGCAACGTTATCTAGTGGTCTTCATTTGAATTCCATTGTCTGGAAAAGTAAAGTTATGACTACCCGCATCGGACTTATTTGCTAGGCCGGCGCGTACTAACCCCGAGCCACATGACCGAGGAACGAAGAAGCCTGATTGACGGCCCGGGTAGTGATTTGTGGCACTCACTATCTTATCAAGACTTGTTTTTTTTTTCCTGACTATTATATGAGGTTAAGTAAAAAACTATCCACACTTTCGCCATAGCATAACTTTTGGTTTGTCAAACTTCCTTCTGCTCATGCGTGCATATAGTTGGAACTATTGTGGTCACGTGATCGTGCCACTTTTCATGCTGCTGTTACAGTGTAAATATGTCTGCTCCATGATCTGATTTCTCTGGTTGGAAAGTGTGCCAGTGGCTGAAATTCACCGGAAGTATTTAACACAATACAGTGACGGTGCACTACTGCATAGAAGTGTGTATGTAGCAAGAAGTTAAAAATGTCTGGACAAGCATGGCACATGAAGGAGTAGAATGCCAGTCAAACTCCACTACTGATGAGAAAATTCAGCATGGTAAATACCAAGTACAGGTGGGGGATACTAAAATCAAGCAGGTACAAAAATTTAAATACCTGGTAAATGTTCTAACAGAAGATGGAAAGTGCGACACAGAGATCCGAAGATGAATTGGTATGGCGAAGAACGCGTTCCAGAAGCTAAGTAAAGTATTAAGAGACAGGAAAATTTCATTAGAAACAAAGAAAAGAGTACTGGATTGCTGTGTGATGTCAGTTCTTCAATATGGCAGTGAATGCTGAACAATATCATCAAAGATGAAGGAAAAACTTGAAGCAATTGAAATGTGGTTCTACAAAAGCATACTGGATATAAAGTGGGGGATCAGTTCCATATTACAATCAATATATAAACTGACCCCTCACTTTGTAGTCACAGCAGTTTCTATACATTTATATTCCTGAGATCCAAAAGCACAAGGATGCATTCCAGGAGCTGAGAAGAGTATTAAGAAACAGGACAATTTCACTAGAAACCAAGAAAAGAGTACTGGATTGCTATGTGATGTCAGTTCTTCAATATGGCAGTGAATGCTGAACAATATCATCAAAGATGAAGGAAAAACTTGAAGCAATTGAAATGTGGTTCTACAGAAGGATGCTGCGGATATCATGGATTGTGCTTGTGAGCAATGATGAGGTTTTAGAAAGGATGGAAACGACAAGGAAAATAATACTGAGCATCAAGAAGAGACAGCTAAAGTTCCTGGGACATGCAACGAGGAAAGAGGGCTTGGAGAACCTGATACTAACAGGTCCGAAAGAGGGAAAAAGAGACAGGGGAAAGCAGCGGATAACATAATTGAAGGGATTGATCAGGTGGATGACAGAACGAGGGTTGTATGGTGTAACAGAAGAAAGCGTGTTAAGAGCCACCAGGGATAGGAAGACGTGGAAAGCCATGATCGCCTACGTTCTGGAAGGACAAGGCACATAGAAGAAGAAATATTGTACAACCATCTGCAAAAAAAAAAAAAAATGGTGCACAAAGGATTATTTTAAAATCCTTTCAAGACACTTATTGTTCATTTTTGCACAGTTTGTATTTGTTAATCGTAGGGATTAACCGAAACTACTGTGACTTTTTGGTGGCGGTAGATTAACCCACCTTGTCTTCAGAAAGATAAAAGAATGGATATAACATTTTCTTCTTTCTCTTTCCATCTAGGATATAGTAATGATAACAACATGACGTTCCCTACCGAGAAGACACTATAATGGGTTGCTTATTTATCCTTTTCTGTCAGTAATGGAGAGTCCGTTCTAGTGAAGGGTAGTTGTATACTGTTGCAGGTTAACGGAATTTGGTCTTGTTGTAGATAGCCCACTATAAGTCATAAAATGATTACAAATCAAGAAAAGCAATTTGAGTAGAAAAATAACATTTTATATATACACATATCAATTAATGTTTTTCTGTTAGTAGTGGAGAGTCCGTTCTCGTGAAGCGTAGTTGTATACTGTTGCAGGTTAAAATTTTCATCTTTTGATAGTCGGTTGTGTTTCGTTTAATTTGTAACGTACGAGGGTAAGTCAAAAATTATCCGCACTTTCGTCATAACATATATTTAGGTTTGTCTGTAAATAAAAATAACTCTCTTTTTTCCCTGTTTTCAAATTCACGAGCCTGTGTGAAAATTTATTTTGATCAATAAAAAAGGATGGGCTCCAGACTGAAGAAAAGATCAAGAGAAAGTTTAACGAGCCGACGTGAAAATTTGTTGTGATCAATAGAAAAAGGAAGCAGTTTACAAACTGAGAAAAAAATAACGAGCCAATGTCAAACCGCCTTATGATATGAATAGGAAGAGAAAGTTGAATCAAGCAGAGAGAGAGAGAGAGAGAGAGAGAGAGAGAGAGAGAGTCCCTCGCGTCTAAATATTGCCGGTGTCAAATTACACTCTCGTATTGTAGCGGAACTCTGGATCCTGATTGGTCATCAAATAGCGAAATTCAAAATACGTCAGAGAAACAGTTTTTGCACAACTAAAGAAAAAACTCATTCTGGAGCCACCCCACGTGACTGGATTGAATATTTAAGGATGGTCTCTAACCGGTAACGGCGGTCAGTCAGGGGAGGTGGATTGATGACATACATATATGTCTCTAATTTATATTTAGGTACATTGTATTTATTTTCAATTTTTATAGTGGAATTGTTCTATATTGCAAATGATTCATTATTGTACATAGGTTGGAATGATCTATTATGATATGTCTCTAATTTATATTTAGGTACATTGTATTTATTTTCAATTTTTATAGTTGAATTGTTCTATATTGCAAATGATTCATTATTGTACATAGGTTGGAATGATCTATTATGATATGTCTCTAATTTATATTTAGGTACATTGTATTTATTTTCAATTTTTATAGTTGAATTGTTCTATATTGCAAATGATTCATTATTGTACATAGGTTGGAATGATCTATTATGATATGCCTCTAATTTATATTTAGGTACATTGTATTTATTTTCAATTTTTATAGTTGAATTGTTCTATATTGCAAATGATTCATTATTGTACATTGGTTGGAATGATCTATTATGACATGCCTCTAATTTATATTTAGGTACATTGTATTTGTTTTCAATTTTTATAGTGGAATTGTTCTATATTGCAAATGATTCATTATTGTACATAATTAAGTTACAAGAAAAATTGTATTTTATATGAATACTAGCTTATGAAAATTGAGATGTGGGTTCTGTATCATTGAAATGGTTGAGACATATATTCAGATGTGGGGGCATGAAACCCTTGCACCGACCCTGCCTATTTGAACTGGATTTTCTTTCTTTTCGACACATGTTTCTAATTTTCCTCTCGCATTTTTCCTTCAAGCATTTTTTTTATCGACAACATCTATAAAAATCTTGTACAACCATCTGCAAAAAAAAAAAAAAAATAAAATAAACTTGATTCACAAAGGACTATTTTGAAATTCTTTTAAAACACTTATTGTTAATTTTTACACAGTTTGAATTTGTTATTTATATTTACTTGATTGAGATACTTGTCTCGTTTCTGTTTAATGAACGTTTTTCTGTTTAAATGTACATATAAACTCGAGTTTCTGTTAGCTTTGTTACAGTATCGCTTGCAGGTCCACGAAAAGAGCCTTTAATGCTACTGCAGGGATTAACAGAGATCACCGTAACGTTTCGTTTCGTTCGGTGGAGGTGGATTAGTAGCGGATAAGAAATTAAGAATTAAAATCTTCTTCTTCTTCACTTTTACAAATATTCACAATGACGTGTAAAATCCTGGTTTTTCCCAAATAGAAAAAGGATTGACCATGTACTTGAAGAAAAAGTTGAAACCAGATTTTGCAAGTAGGCGTTAAATTGATTTTTGACCATTGGGAGCGACTTGCAAGACTTGAGGACTTGGCAATGCAGTGCGAAATTCAAAAGGACAATAAAAGGCTCAGATCAGCGCCAGTCAAGAGTCAGTCACACATGGAAGCAGCATAGACGACAAGCTAAAATGTAACGGGAGAAGTTTCAAGTGACCCGGACATTTACCCTCCTCTTCTTTCTTTCTTTCTTTCTTTCTTTCTTTCTTTCTTTCTTTCCTTCTCGTGTACTGATTTCTTTTACTTCTTCTCTATCCAAAGACATTCCTACTGAATACATAAATACGTACGTACGCATATCCTCTTTCAACAATTACTACTAGGAACATTTTCTACAAACTTTGATACCTTTAACTTTCTCATAGAACATTTACTGCTACCTATTCTTGCTATCCTTTTCATTAATACATTTCTATTTAAACATACAAAATTTATATTTTTATTCTAACACTATTCCACACAATTCCACACATTCCAACTTGCCGACAACCAACCTTCTGATGAAAACCTTCTGATAAACCTGATGATGATAATTCTGAGTAAAGCTGTAGGGAGTTCGGTTATGTATGACACAAGGCCGAACCAAATAAACATTAATCATCTCTCAACGGCTTCAATGGTGACCCCCGACGGTTGAAAGGAACACGCACTCCAATGCTTCAGATTAACCCACTTTGTCTTCGGTGCTGTTTCAGATAAAAGAATGGACCGTTGAACATTTTTCTTTCTCTTTCCCTCCGGCATGTAGTAACGATAACAACATGATGTCCCCTATCGGGAAGACATCACCCAGGCAGCAAACTTTTTAATTTCAAAGAAATCACGTAGACATAACTGCTTCATATTTATATTAGTGAAAATAAATAAATAAATAAATAAAATAAAATAAAATTAGGACTCCGTGGAAAATGCAAATCTTCATATTTTTTTCAAACTAACTCATTTATCGAAAATCTGCACTGAATCGTAAATTAAAAAATGCAATTACACTAAGACATTATTTAATTAGAAACGCTTTTAATTGCTTTTACAAATAAGATATTTTATGGACACCATTGTCTTAAGAAATTTTATTTTTCGATGAATAATGAATATTTTCAAGAATTGCTTTCTTTTTCTTAGAAATTTTAATTCGAACAATTTCTAAAATTTTAATTCTTTTAAATTTCTGTATTATTTTGTACGGGTTATGTAATATTGTTATATATTTACCAAAGAACTATATTTCAGTCAGTTAAGTGCCATATGTGAAACACGCTTTGGGCGATCATGCCTCTAAAGAGACATAACTGACTGAGCAGAAGATTATCCCGCAGTAGGTTGCCATTGCTTTCTGCGGTAGACTGGTTGCCAGCCAAGGCTATAGAACCCAATATGTCCTGTTATTTAACCCATAACTGGAAGGAAGAGACGGATTAATACCTTTCCCAAGGGTATTTGCACGTAAGTGAATGCAATGGAGTCAACTAGAATTCGACCTCGGCTCCCCGATTTCTCGTTCCGAGCCGATATCCATTGCACCACAATCCTAAATTGAAAAGCTTAGTACAAATCATCACACTCAAATATTTTAAAAAGAATTTTGAATTATTTTTTATATGTATAAACGTGTGATTTTCTATTTTACGGTTGACCATACACGACATAATCAAAGAATTATACGGTTGATCATACACGACATAATCAAAGAATTATACGGTTGTTCATACACGACATAATCAAAGAATTATACGGTTGACTATACACGATAGAATCAAAAACTTATACGGTTGACCATACACGACATAATCAAAAAATTATACGGTTGACTATACACGATAGTATCAAAAAATTATATGGTTGACCATACACGACATAATCAAAAAATTTGAGCGATAGCTATAGTAAATTTACAGGCAAAAATATTTAATATTCAATAAAACAGAGACTATTTTGTTAATTTTTTATGATTACTAAGTACTTAAAAATTATGCATAAAAGTGTCATTTCTGTGTATGTTTTTATCCCTGTGAAAACGAGGCTAACTCAGCTGGTATGATGTGAGTGACCCCACAAGATATATTTTGTGGACACTTCTTCTTCTTCTTCTTCTTCTTCTTCTTCTTCTTCTTCTTCTTCTTCTATGTGTCCTATCTGGTCAAAAATAGATTTCCACACTGCCTCGCAAATTTGCAAACAATGACGAAAAGAAAGCTATTTTTATTTCGTACTCTCCACACACTCACATCATACCACAGGGATAGTCTCGTGTCTACAGTGATAAAAACATTGTTGTGAAGATGCATAGTAGATAGACTAAACTATCGCCCGGTTCACACTCCACCCACGTCTATTGAACAGGTGAAGAGGCTCATCCCTTGTTCCCTGTTTAGGATGTGGTTTCCGGCTTTCTCTTTTCCAATCTTTTCACTTTTCTTATTTTTTTTCAATTATAGTAGATAGACTAAACTATCGCCCGGTTCACACTCCACCCACATCTATTGAACAGGTGAAGAGGCTCATCCCTTGTTTCCTGTTTAGGTTGTGGTTTCCAGTTTTCTCTTTTCCAATCTTTTCACTCTTACGTAGCCCACTGCGCATCAGTGGCGTTATGTTCTTGCTTGGGGTGATATGATTAAAAAAAAAATATCAAAAAAAAAAAATAATAATAATGTTTAAAAAGTTGTAGTAAAGGACTTTTGGTACAAAAAAGTTTTAATTCAGAAAGTAGTCGTAAAAGTAAGGAAATTAAAAATAGAACGCTTTGGAAGGGTCTAGAATGTTCCAGTAAAATCTAGAGAGTTCTAAAAGTTCTAGAAGTATGCAAATTAGTTGTTAGCCCCTATAAAAATAGATTTTGGGCACGGAGCAGTCAGTTGATAGGAGAATGGGTTGACCTCTACAGCTCCGGTAGATTCAGGATGTATATACAGTCGTAAGAATCCCTATGTCGACGACAAAAAACTAAAACTTGAAACAGCTGATAAAAGGATGTGCTGACCTCATCAGCGCCGGTTTCGATTCAGGATTTATATTCCAGCCGAAAGAATCTCTCTAGTCGACGACAAATAAAAACTTGCAAGATTTGTTAAAAGGATTTTCCTGTCATATCAACTCCGGTAAAAATTCTATGATCGAGATCCAGCCGAAAAAAATTTGCGAACAAAGTCCGAACAACTTTTTTTTTTTTTTAATCATCTCACCCCAAGCAAGGCATTCCACTGCCACTATTGCGCATGGGGCTACATAGGGGAAGGTAAAGAGAAGGAGTGGTTAGACATAGGGAATGTCAGGAGGAAGGTGACAGATGAGTAAGGATACCGAGGATGAGGGTTGGGCAGATGGGAAGAGTGTTTGATAGAATGGGAGCAGGTTAGTGTGTTAGGAGGTGTCTATTGACCTTACATTTAAACTCCTGGAGATTGTAGCCGTCGGGGAAGCAATCGTGTGGAAGAGAATTCCACAGTCGGGAAGTGCGAGGAAAGAAACTGTTGGAGTAGAAGTTACGGTTGTATTTTATCGGTTTCATTGTAAAAGGGTGGGATCTAGTTGCTAATCTAGTATCTCGTTCAAATTCGTATTTAGGGGGCACCAGTGATCTAAAACCTGAAAGAGAACCTCATTAAACTATCTGGGTAAATACATATTTTTGCCTCTTTTATTGACTAAGCCAATAATTAGTCTTTATATACGCATTTAAGGATTTCCAAAAACTATAGCACGTAACTTCCCCGCCAACTTAACTGGGCAAGTTATTTGACACCTTCCCTTCCCTTCCCTTCTCTTCCTCGTAAACACTTTGCCGGGCAGTAGTAAACTATACGTTTTCTATGTCTCTTGGTTTGAATGCCAAACTGTAGTGTATATTTGTAAATATTTTTATCCAATGTTTTGTGAATTAAACATTTGTCTGTATTTAACTCTGAGTTTTGCTCAATCATTTATATTTTCCTTATGTTACGATTAACCCGTAACAATAATGGGGCTCGTCTGTTCCTGTCGTAACAACATACAGAAATGACACTAAAAGCATGTTAAATTGTTAATTAAATTCATATAATTTTATCTATTTTGTGTACTGGTGTGTGTATATTTGTGTTGCACGTGTTTTAAAGTTGCATTTACCAAAAAGAAGAAAGTTGCTTCGTCTTATAACAAGCAATGTTCTGAGGAGATGAAATGGGCGTCTTTATTCTCCAACGGCATTTAGCAAAGAGAATGATTTCTTCAGCGTTTTTAGCTTGAAGTTCATTTTTAGGAAGAAAAGGTTTCTGTTGTATTCTGAGAATACTTTTTTTATTACTTTGATTTTATTTAAACAAAGTTTTCACGTTACTTGTTTAATAATCTTATTTCATTCATGATATTCATTATTTTATATTTTTATTTTCGTTTATTATTAATAATAACGCCACCACAATCTTATTCATATAACTAATTAAAAGGTTTTCTAATTAAATAACGTCTTATTCTTGCATTTTTTTATTTATGATTCAGAGCAGATTTTCGAAACTGGAATTCTGTTTTACAAAGGATTTTAATTCTTCAAGGACTTCTGTTATTAACTAATATAAATATTAAGCGATACAAAATTTTATTTTATGACATTTCATAAAATTAAATAAGTGTTGAAGTGGGGGGTAACAGATATAAACAACAACAAAATAGAAATTAACAAGATTTTCTAAAAAGAAAGATTTCTTAAAATATATCGTTTTTGAATAAGTTCTGAAACTTTCATTAAAATCCAACAATTATTTGATTTTTGCAAGAATTTTCAAATCAACGTTTTTTCACCGCAAAAAAGACGATAAAATTCTCTATACTTATATTTGCACCCCTTCTCCCTCACACTGACGAAAAAGAAAAAAAAAAAGATTTTTAACCAAAATTTCGAACGTTCTAAAAAGAAATAGAAATATAATTTAATAATAAAAAATTCTTTGGTCTTTTCTCTTAATAATAACAAAGATTTTGACGATAAAAATGTTTTTATTAAGTTTGTGGCATTTTTTTCATCATGGTATGCTCATAGGAAAAGACTGTGGAGTGGTTTCCCTTCGCCTTCTTCATGGTTTTGAATTCAGAGTAGTCATCTATGCCACGTCCCTTCAGGATGTAGATGATCATGGCTCTCTACAGATTCCTTTTTCTTTATTATCTGTGAATTACTATGACTTCTCGGGAAAGATAGTCGAGTGGTTTCTGTTGTGGCCTGGTTAGGGGCCAGAAATAAAGACACAAAGACGGATTAGAGTTATATTCACAAAGAACAGTAGTACAAACAGATACAATATGAGAAGATCACCAGTGTGACTGTACTGATACAGCTGTCAGAGCTGTATTCTGGAATAGATGTCTGTCTGCTCTGCACAAAGCAGAAACTGATGCTTATTTATAGTTTGGAAGAGTTCAATATGTGCATGGGTAAGTTACCATAAAACCCCACCTCCTAAGTATCAACTCCGCAGGAGTCTTAATATTTTTTTCTTTTCGGATTAACGACAAGAAAGTCCATCATTTTCCTTTTTTTTAAACGGCGCTGTTCCGAGGCCGCTTGTGGTATTGGTATGTCAAAAGTATTGTAAATGACATCCATTACTTCTTTCTCTTTAGGATGACCGCTGTCAGCATCGTCCGACAGGCTTTTCCTGATTTGATTCAAATATGAGTAAACTGTGGGTAAACTGGGGACCTTTAATTATGTAGACCATATTTCCTACTCTTTTCTCAATTGTACCCATTTCCCAGAAAGATTTATTATTCCGAAACATCCGGAAAGACTTTCTCTTCTGGTTAGTAGTGTTTTGTAGGTCCCGTGCTTGTTCGTCCAAGTTTTGTTTGTTTGGGAAGTAGCTTGTCGAACACAGACCTGATTTTACATTACTTGGGCTAATGGTAATGATGATGGTATGCTGTTGTTGGGCGTGATTCTGTATACCTGAAGGAACTGCTGTAGAGCTTTTTCTGTGGGTGTGCCCTAGCTTTCTTCAGCGTGTCAGCGAAGCGCTCGACCTGTCCGTTGGACCTTGGGTGATATGGAGCGATCGTAATATTATTGATCTGGAAGGTCTCACAAACATCTTTAAAATTGCTGGACGTAAATTGTGTTCCATTGTCTGACACTAAACATTCGACTACTCCGAATCTGGCGAACAGTTTGTGTAGGAATTTGATTGTCACTTCTGTAGTGGGATTTCTACATCTAAGAACTTCGGGCCACTCAGAAAAAATATCTACTACTATAAGATAGTAGAATCTGTCTAGTGGGTTTGCGAAATCTACATGATTCCGAGACCATGGTAGGTCCGTTTTGAGCCAAGGACTATATTTGATTAGAGGTGCCTTAGCTGCCAAGGCACAACCTTTACAGGATTTTACAATGTTTTCGATATCCTTATCCATGTTCGGCCAGTATACATAACTGCGCATAAAGCTTTTCATCCTTGTTATCCCTGGTTGATTGGTATGGAAATTTTTCAGAATTCTTCTTTGTAGTGTTGTGGGAATGACAACTCGCTCACTATATAGCAGTACGCCGCATAGAGAGAAGATAACTGAAGTCTGTCCTTTTCACAAATTTTGGTTTTGGTTTGCCTGATAAACTCACCGTTTAGAGCTTCTCGTTTGATTTGGTCGAGAGTTACAAGAAGTTCCCTGTGTTGCATAATGTGGTTTTAAATTCTCCTTCTGTTCGAATAGAAGGAATCACAGTATCTTCAAGAGGTTTTCTGTTTTTCGGGATTAATCTGGACAGTCCGTCGGTATAACAGTGTTTTTAGACGGTAGGAACTCTATTTTAAAGTTATAATTTAAAAGGATTGTTCCCCATCTTCGCAGTGTATTTGCTGTATGCACAGGCAGACTTTTTTTTTTAGAACCGAAGATGGTTAGTAACGGTTTATGGTCCATCTGCAATGTAAAGTGTCTACCCTGAATGTACCGGTGAAACTTCCTTACCGCGAAAATAATCCTTAATGACTCCTTCTCAATTTGCGAGTAATTCTTTTCTGCAGGAAGAAGCGTTCTCGACGCATGAGCTATTGGTTTGTGTGATCAATCTGGCATCTTGTGCATAATACATGTTCCAATTCCACACGATCTGGAGTCGCTGGCAACTATAATGTCCAGGTCTGAGTTATAGTGGGTGAGAAACAAGTCCGACGGCAAAACTTCCTTTATTTTGACGAATGCTTCTTGGCATTCAGGTGTTCACTCCCAGTAATTGTCTTTTTTCAAAAGTTCGTTTAATGGAGCCCGTAAGTTGTGCATATTCGGTACAAACACCTGATAGTTTGCCAATCCTGAGAAATATTGTAAGGTAGAGATATTTTCGGGAGCTGGCATGTCCTTGATTGTTATAACCCGTTCTGGATCTGGTCTTATGCCTTCTTTATCGATAATGTGTCCCAAATATTTAATCCTCTCCATAAAATGTCGCATCTGGATTCTTTTAATTTAAACCCGTATTCCTGAATTCTTAAGAAGACTTTATGAACATGTTCCTTATGTTGTTCTACATTTTGACTGATCATTAATATGTCGTTCAAATATGCAACCGCAAAGTCAAAGTCTCTCAGTATAGTATCGATCCCTTGTTAGAAAATTGCCGGTGCAACCTTTACCCCTAACGGTAGACGTTCGAACTTGTACAACCCACGATTGGTGTTAATACAGAGCAACTTAGAACGTTCTTTCACCGCTGGAAAAATTTCTTTTGAATTTATAAAATAAAATTATTTGCCTCGGTGGTCAGGTTTTCGAGGTTTTGGCAAAATGAATTAATTGGCATGTCCCACAACTTAAATTTCTCCATCCAGTCGGTGCCGAATAAATTTTCCGTATTCTTTAATAGGATTGTTCTTAGTTTTAACGACCTTTTATGAAAAGTTACATTAGTGATGAGTTCTCCCTCAAGCTTGATTTTCTCCCTTGTCACGGACCTGGCTATTTTATTAGTTCTTAGCAAGGTTGGTTTTCCCAAATTTTTCCAAGTATGTAGATTTATGACTGTTAAATCAGAACCAGAATCCAACTTTAGTTTAATATTTTTATTTAGAATTTGTACTTGCGCGTATTTTCTAAAATTTTACCCGTTTTGTTAATCTGATTTTGTGTTTTTTACGCGGCTATTAACCTATTTCACGCTCGACAATGTGAGCATTATTACAATTTAGGCACTTTTTCTGGTAAGGGCAGTCTTGATACCAATGTAGCAAACCACAACCGTAACACGGGTTAGGGGGCAAGTTATCTTGTTCCTTTTTTTGATTGGTTTGATTTAGAGGGAGAATTAAATAGATTTTTTAGCGTACTTTTCTTATGTAAGCTATGCTAAATTCCTCGATATTCTTCGAATCTTGGCGTACGCTTACGAATCTCTGACAGTCTTCCGCTATTTGTTAGAGAGTAAGGTTTGGTTCATTTTCTAATTTATTCAGAACTCTACGTCTATTGTCAGAGTCTCTGAACAAATATCACGCACTTGAAATTATTCGCACTCAATTCTGACAGTTTCAAGTCGTTGCAATGCTTTTTTTACTACCGACGCGAATGTTGTGTAATCTTTATTATCCTTCCTGGTTAAATTCATACACTTCCATCTTTTATGAATGAGTGAAGTTTTAGGACTAACAAGTGCTGTTAAAAGTATAACCAGTTCGGTAAATGTCAGTTCGCTTGTTTTACAGGGTAAAATATAGTTAACACATTTGGTGTGCTCTGTGTTGCCCAGTTTTCGAAAAAGACGGCGAACTTTCTTAGAGTCCGACTAATTTATGCAATCTATGATTTTTGGTGAAGAAGTCGGATTGAGTGGTTTCTGACAAAGTGATTTGTGATTTGAAAAGTTTAATCGTCGTCCCGAATTGGTTGCGGGTTTTTGAAATTTAATAGTCGCCCAAGGACTTTGAGAAGTATCGTCGTCGTAGCGGTCGCATTGAAAAAACAGCTGACCTGAGTATATGAAACTTAAGGTTCGTCATCAGCCCGACAACATCGGAATTGCATCATCCGTCGTTTGTACCAGCACCTTTGAAAGGCACCGTGGTCCCAGCGTTTTATCTGAGAAGAATTGTCTCCGTCAAAATAGTCTGGAGAACATTTTTGAAAAGGGTTATGTATCTTGAGACGATTTAACAACAAGTTAACCACACACACACACACACACACACACACACACACACACACACACACACACACACTCTCTCCCTCTCTCTCTGTCTGTCTGTCTGTCTGTCTAGAATCCAGTGTGTGAGTTGTTATGCTGAAAACTTTTACTTTCTGTAACCCTTTTCTTTTTTCTATTCTTTTCTTGTATATATATAAAAGACATTAACAGTTGTTTATCCGGCTTTCTGCGGATTTTTCTTTTGTTTCTTTTTATTTCTTTTTGTTGCATTCTAAATTGTTTAACACAGGCTCTGCAGTCGTGTCTACATCTTCAGTCGACCGTGAACGAACAACACTTCTTCTTTCTGGATCAAATAATCACAACGTGGGCAAGAAGCAGGAATAAACAAGCGGACCCGTCGAAAAATCTCGGATGCTCAGTGGACCTACAGCCAACTCCTTAAGTTCGGTTAGGACCGAATAGACACCAGGGTGGAAGAGTTAGTTCTGGTGCACGTTTACCAGAATAGGCCCGTGGAGAGCTGGAAGTGTTAAAGTCTACTTTCTGTTCGTTTTTGAAATTCCAACCCTTCTTTTTCAGCTTGCTTTAGCATTTCAAGTCGTTTCTCTTGCCATTTAAGTTCCCGTTGGTTTTGTTGTTCAAGCAGAAATTCGAGCATGGCGGATTTAAATTTGTCCATGTTTATCCATGTCTTTTATTTTTTTTAGGATTAAACCGAATACAAATATAAAAAAAAAACTTTTGAAAACCGAAATAAAATAATTGAAATGAGTAAAAAATAACTTTAATTCCTTACTCACTCATGGAATCACAAATGTTTTTTTTTTCTCAAAAAACATGAACTGTCGTAGTTTAGTAGCTCGCGTTCAAGTTTAAGTTAGTAAAACATTTTTTGTTGTTTGGTTTCCTATTGAGTAGGACAAATATAAATAAAAAAAAATTCGTTCAGTTTCTTTTTCTAGATTGCCAAGTACTGTTGAATAGAATAAAGTGTGACGAAAAATAGAATTCGGTGCGTTCAATGTTGACCCAATTCTGACAATTTCCACGCAGTTCTTTTGGGGTCCTCTAGGGTCCTTAAGAGTTCTGTCGCCAAGTTGTTGTGGCCTGGTTAGGGGCCAGAAATAAAGTCACAAAGATGGAACAGAGTTAAACAAATATATTAACAAGGATCAATAGTACAAACAGTTACAACATTAGAAGATCACCAGTGTGACTGTATTGGCTCGGCTGGCAGAGCTGTCTGCTGGAATAGATGTCTGTCTGCTCTGCACAAAGCAGAAACTGATGCTTATTTATAGTTTGGAAGAGTTCAATGTGTGCATAGGTAAGTTACCATAACAGTTTTCCTTTGCCCTCTCCATGGTTTTGAATTCAGAGTAATCATCTAGACCACGTCTCTTCAGGGTGTATATGGTCATGGCTCTCCACAGATTCCTTTTATTATCTGTGAATTGTCATGACTTCTTGGGAAAGATAAGTGGAGTGGTTTTCACTTGTTTTCTCGACGGTTTTGAATAAGTGAAAGTGCCTAATTTTTATATAAAGATTATTTTATTCAAATCTAAACTCTATGAAGAAAAATAAATATTGCTAACATCCTGAAACTAGAAAAATAAACACTTTTATATGCTAAAGTTTTTAAAGCAAAAGTTCTAGGAAGAGTTTTTCTTCAGTTCGTCAATGAACTCTTCTCAAAGAATATGAAATAAAAAGATGACAATTCCAATATCCAAGAATCTTTTCTTTTATTACTCTTTGATTTTATGCCATTGTATCTCTCCACTCAACCTTTCTATCTTTATTGTTTCTTTTGTGGTGATACCGAGCAAAACGAGGGACCGGATATTTGCCCTCAGAGATCCAGAAAAATGACCAAAACTGGTCTTTTCGCACCCGGCTCCACGCATATATTCCGGCAGAAAACCAAAAATTAATAAATATCAAATTCCTTTTCGTGAGTACTACTCGAATTTTATTTATCGTCCAATGGGAAGCCCAGAATTAAATACGGGTGTGAATTCCCAAATGACCTGTTAGGACCCACAAGACGAAATAAAAAGCCGACACAGAAAGCATCATCAGTTGAGAAAGTAGGAAGATAATTAACACGTCCCTTGACCTCGTCAAGCGATCATACTATGCTCGCCTCACCTTTCTCTCTCACCTTCTTCGCTGTCCCCTGAGTTACTTACCCGGCAAACAGAGCGGAGACATCAAAGACATTCCTAGCTGACAAACGCTCTCACATACAGACGCACAAACTCTCTTTTCAGCATTTATTACTATGAACATTTTAACGTCCTTTGAACCCATCCTAAAGACATTACTTTATTTGTAAAAAACCTTAATTGATATATGTGTATATATAAATGTTGTTTCTATACTCAATTTCATTTTCTTGTTTATACACCCCTTATAGTGGGCTATCTACTAACGAGGCCAAATTCAGTTAATCTGCTTCAACAAACAACTACGCTTCACTAGAACGGATAACCCTAACCCTTTCTCTACCAGTTAATTTTTTCTCACTTCTATGAAAAAAAAAATTGAATTAACAACAACAACAACAACAACAACAACAACAACAACAACAACAGGGACATAAAAAAGCAAACTCAAATGATTGGTGTTCCCCCTGTCGGGGTGTTCCGGGTGGTACGAGCCGACTCTGGGTAGTGTCGGAATTTTATTTTAATCGACATACCCATGTTATCGCCAGGAAGCGAAACGAAATAACGTTACTTAACCACACAATAAAAAATGAACTCCATGTCAAATCAGAAGAGATGACCGATCACTATTCTCACCAGATTCTTATTTTATTGTCTGTGAATTGCCATAACTTTTTTGGAAAAACATGGGATAGCCTTCTCCATTGCTTTAAATTCAGAGTAATCATCTATGCCATATTCCTTCAGGATGTGGCTGATCATGGCTCTCCACAGATACTTTTCTACTTATCTGTGAATTGCCATGACTTCTTGGGAAAGACAGTGGAGTGGTTTCAACTTGCCTTCTCCGTTGTTTTGAATTCAGACGAGGGCAGGATTTGAACTCTGCTTACCGATTTCAATTTTCATACCGATAACTGTAATGCCAACCGCGCATCCATTCCGTGAATACATGGAAGTACAGCTGGTGTAATACTGAGAGACTCGAAACCAATCGACGTTGCATTTAATTTCGCACAAATACCCTTGCGAAAGATATGAATCCGTTTATTATTCCTCCAGCTATGTGTTAAATAGCATAGCAGACTTTGAAATATCTAACCCTCGGGGGGAAAAAAATCTGAATTAAAAACTATAAGGTCCACATAGTATTTGCAGTATAAATCACATGTTGGCTCTGTGGGTATTGAAGAAATACAAAGGGGTCTGTGCAGATGGTTATGCTCGGAAACAAGCAGCGATGCTGAACATGAGAAATCACGTCAAGTCGAAACAGTTTTGATGAGGATAAGTGAATGTATGTGAGTGTATATATAGAGTTAATGTTATATATAGATTGTTTAATTAGTTTTTGGTCGTAATAAAATTAGACCAGTACACATTTGTATAAAAAAGTGTTTAATACAATTATACTGTAGAACTTTTGAATATTCTCGATTTGTAAACGAGTTATTACGCGACCTAGGTTTCCTACCATGAGTGGTGTCTTCAGGCAATTTGCAATAACTGATTTTACCGTTTTTTTTGTTTTTTTAGAACGCTCACGTAACGGTGATTACAAAAAACGATGATTGAAAACGAAAACATTTTTTAAATTGATAGATAAACACTTCCCAAAAAGCTCAAAACTAAACAAAATTTTCAATAGGAATACAATCAAGCTAAGTTATAGCTGTACTAGTAATTTAGAAAGTTTCATAAAGAAACAAAGCGCCAGAAATTTAAATAGCATTGTACAAAAAAAAAAGGTCACTAATAAAGTATGTAACTGCAGGGACAAAAATAAATGCCCACTTCAAGGACTTTGTAATACAAAAAACAGTCATTTACAAAGCAAAAGTACATGACTTAAATGGTCAAAACAAAATATATTTGGGATCAACCAAAGACACCTTTAAGACCACATGGTTCAATCACAAGTCTACATTTAAAATAAAAAACTTAAAAATTGTACAAAATTGGCTAGCCACGTGTGGAAATTGAAATTAAAATATAGAAAAAAACCAAACATACCGTGGAGTATAGTGAAAACAGCCAAGCCTTACAACGGTGGATAAATATGTAGACTGTACCAGGAAGAAAAGTTAGCGATTATGTTATTCCCAAACAAAAATGAATTAGACATTGTAAGAACAGAAATTATGACTAAGTGTAACCATACCAAAAAATACCTATTAGGTTCATACAAGCATGGATGAAAACGTTATACTTTCTTGTAATTTTAAAAATTGTGCGTTCAAAAATTCCGTTACGTGAGCGTTTATAAAAAAAAAAATCGGTAAACGGTAAAATCAGTTATTGCAAATCGCCTGAAGACCCCACTCATGGTAGAAACCTAGGTCGCGTACTCGTTTACAAATGAAGAAAAACTACTGGCGTATGTTACATCATACACTAACAGTCTGCCACCTTCTACCGAGCGCCTATAGCGCCTACCTGACTGACTAACAATTCGGTCGAGTTTCAATCCTTGGTAAAAGCAATCGGATGTCTAACCGTACTGATGAGCTGTGATATAGCGAAACAGAATTGTCTGCTGATGACTATATATTTATACACTCCGAATCCCACTTCTTATTCTCTGTGCCGTTTTCGTTTGTGCCGTTAAAAACTTTGGTGACTATGTCTCTCCACAGGTTTCTCTCCTTTGTAGACCTTACTCCTGGGTATGACGATAAACTACATCCGGCAGCAAGGCCTATGATCGGGTGGTTGGAGGTTTTGTGAAATGTGAAACTACCTTTTAACTGCTGCTGTTCCCAGGTCTAGCCTGACCCTGGGTGGTAGCACCTGTTAGGGTCCTAGCTATGGGAAAATAGGGAACCCCAAAACAAAACCCAAACATTATGAAAGTATATAAAAACATTTTCATCGTAAAAATACCAGCAATATATTTTTATATAAAAAAATAACAAACAATACTTATTCATAGTAAAATTAGCAACATGGAAGAACACTTTCATAGCTTTAATCTGTATCATATTTCTTAAATCAAACTGCATTCTAAAATATAAACAAAACTACAGCATAAAACACAGATATCAACGCCTCAGTAATTATGCCTAGACAAACATGTATATGCACAAAAATCGAGTATCATCTACCATGTATTCAATTGTGAGAGCAGAATAAAATATTTCATATTTTTATTACTTCAAACATCCAAAGAAAATTAAATTTCTTACAAGGTGTTGATATGCCGCTAAATGACCTACAAGGTGTTGATATGCCGCTAAACAATAAAATCAAATAAAAGCCCCCAAGAAAATTAAATTTTGGCATTAAATGACCCATACGGTGTTGATACGCCGTTAAGCAATCAAATCAAATCACAAAAGTAGAATATCAACTGTCATGTATTCAATTGTGAACGCAGAATAACATATATCATATTTTTATTACTTCAAAACTCCCAAGATTACAAATCAATCAAATGTCTTTCCATCCCTCTTCTGCCAACAATTTATCCGACTTCCTGAGGTAGGTTATTTGCCGCTTTCTACTGTCGCTCTTGCCTTCAATGTGTCAAGCATCAGATTTTCCAAACTCTCATTCCTCATTAGGTATCTTAGAATTTTCAACTGTCTCTTTCTAATGTGTAGTTTTGGTTTCTATTTTCACGTGTCCAATACATAACATTCTTATCATTCTTCTGTAGAACCACATTTCTCTTGCGTCAAGTCACTTCTCCATACCTGATGAGATGGTCCATCATTCACTGCCGTATAAAAGTATCGATATTACATAACAGTTCAGTAGTGTTTTCTTTGTTTCTAACGGAATTTTTTTCTTCCTTAATACTTCGCTTAGGTTTTGGAAGGCACTTTTGCTATCCCAATGCGCCTTCGGATTTCAGTGTCGCACTTTCCATCAGATCCTGCTAATAACAAGATAGAAGGAAATTTCACATGTTTTATGACAATGGATGTATTGTAGTTATTAAAAAACACAACAATAGACTTCCTTTGTATTAGTTAAGGTTGTTCTGCTTCCATGCAAATCAAATATAATCCAATACAAATTTCAGGGGAAAAAAACCGTTAATTTTTCTTAGAAACATTTATAGGAATTAAACCCTATTTCCAACACAATTATATACTCGCACACAGAGTGTTCGGGCTAAATTTGACAGAGTCTAATGTCTTCATATTTTCAAGCTTCCTGGTCAGTAAATCTGTTTTTTCTCAATCCCTGACGCTCAAAGACTTCAAGACTATTTTGAATCCTTTTTGAATTCATGCACATATGTTTGTAAATAGAAATGATTTATTTAACAGGCCGACCCATGTTTTCTTTATATTTATTTTATGACCTTCGACTTAAGGCAGAGGTATTGTTTTTGGTGGTCATGTTTGTTTGTGGTCAAGATATCTCAAGAACCGTTGGATTAATTCGGACGAAACTTTCAGGAATGATTGATCTCATGACTGGCACAAACTGATTAGATTTTGGGTTCAATTCGGCACGGGATAAATTTTCTGGGTTATTTTTTCCGTTTTTTTCTTTCTATTTACTAAAAGTTTTCGTACGTTTCATGTGCCAAATACTGAATTACCTCTCCTAGATTGCTTTACGTGATTACATTTTCTAAACACATTATTTTTCCCACCAAAATATTTTTTATAATATAAATTTATGATTTATTATCCAAAAGTAAAAAAAGAAAAAAAAAGTAAGATAAAATACACAAACAAAATGAGTCAAAATACAACTTTGGGATGAGTAAAACGAACCCTTCTACGATTTCTGCAGCCTAATTTTTAATCTATAATATAAATTTAATATTCATTATTGGAAAGCAAAACAAAAAAAAACAAAAAACAAAAAAAAAACGATAAAATACACGAAAAATGCGTCAAAATTTAACTTCAGGATATTAAAAAGGAAAAATCAACTCCTCACAATTTCTGCATCCTAATTTTTAATTTCACTTTACATTTTACATCGTATTTTCACTCCTGAGAGAAGTTCAGTTCATTGCAGTTATTCACGTTTTAATAATCATCTATTGCTAATCGCTGAGATGATGTCAGCATTGTCTTGGCGGAGGTATGCGGTCTTTGATTGCTCTTGTTATTGTTTTAAATTTCAACGTTCGGATTTCTAAAATAAAAAAAAAGTCTGAACGATAGAATATCCTACACATTCTTACTTAATACAATTTTATTCCATAACATTTTGTAAAATTATCGTAGACATTTTGAATTCATATTAGCAAAAATAATTTTTAAAATGTTTAAAAAACTCATGCTTTTTCTTTATATTTTTCAGAATAAAAGTCACATATATTTTTACCGATTTTATCTAACCAACATATTCTATTACCCTCCACATCAAGTGGCGATCGTGAAACTCTGAAAATTGCTGGGGGCACTTACGGGCTGAGATTTTTCTGAGGAGGAGGGGGACAAACTTAAGTAGTGTCTTCATTTTTATACTATACCACTATGCAGTACCGTGCTTAGCAATATCGCGCCCCCACGCAGAATGTGCCTTGCGGCTCCTCTACTCGCAGAATACAACTTGCGCACCCCCGAACATACTGAACCCACAATAAATGGTACTTTAAACAAAATAGCATACTCTTGGAACGCAGATATTCAGTGATCACGAAAAAACGGAAGAAATGGCGGAATTGGTGAAGAGGCCGGAAGGCTTATATCAAAGAATATATATATATATATATTAATCATATCACCCCGAGCAAGGCGGTAACGCCACTGATGTGCAAGGGGTTACGTAAGAGTGAAAAGATTGGCAAAGAGAAAACCGGAAACCGCATCCTAAACAGGAAACAAGGGATGAGCCTCTTCACCTGTTCAATAGATGTAGGTGGAGTGTGAACCGGGCGATCTTTCAATAATGATGGTGGAGATTATTGACTCTTCACTTGTAGAGAGAGAGAGAGAGAGAGAGAGAGAGAGAGAGAGAGAGAGAGAGAGAGAGACGGATTGATAGATGTCTATTTCAACATACGATAATTTTCCAGTTAATCCTAATAATTATTTTGTTAATTTTTTTCATTAGATCTGCGGGGCCAAGGAGTTTTGCGGCCCCTAAGGAATTTCCACCCCCTTCCCCTTGCGGGGTGGTGGGGATAAGCACGGCTCTGCTACTAACGTATACAGAGCTTAGGAATGAATGAGCATAAGTATGTTACTTCACTAAATTAAACAAAATAACTTTTCATTCATAGTAGTGGACTTTCAATTTATTCTTGCCCTCTTTTCCACTTTCAAGCTTTTGGAATACAAAAGAGGTTAATTTCAAAACAAAATAAAAAAATCTAACGTCAATACTTACAGAACAGTGTGATTTGTCTGTTCCGATTTTTGTATGTGTCCTTAAAAAGGTAAATTAAAAAGAAAATGCAGAGGGAAAAGTGCTGAAGATCAAATTTTATCAGAATCAGAGACTGATCAGATTCATAAATATTTGAAGCTTATCGAATGTGAAGGGGACCAACCGAGGGGCCAGCAAAAATTCGGGGAAGTAGAGCTTGGCCCTTTCTGCCAGTAAAATCGCCACTGCCACATCCGCTTTTTTTCGACGCACCAATCAGCAGTTATTTTCAGGAAAATTTAGATATTAACTAAACACTATAACATGAAATAGTTATACATATTGACTTTTAGTCTTTCTACGAAACTGACCTATTCGACTCACCATTTTATGAAGGTCAAGTCGGAACGACAAATCGGGGAGCCGAGTTCGAATTCCAGTTGAATTCTTTACATTCACTTACGCACAAATACCTATGGAAAAGGTATTAAACCGTCTCTTCCCCCAGTTATGGGTTAAATAATAGGACAGACTGAGTTCTATAGCTTTGGCTGGCAACCAGTCTACCGCAGAAAGCAATGGCAACCTGCGGTATAATCTTCTGCCGAGTCAGTCATGTCTCTTTCGAAACATGATCGCCCAAAAGCGTGTATCACGTATGGCACTTGACTGAATTGATCTAGCGAGCCAAGCTTACTAACCACTACGATGTTGTGATGTAATTAGCTTCTTACTTTCACCCTAACGCCACATCGAAGTTTCGCTAATTATAAACTTGTTTTTTTTTTTATATACGATTTTGTTTTGTTTAATTTCAAACGAGCAAAACTTGCATTTTTAATAAAGAAATACATCAGAATTAAAATTTGAATAAATTAGAAAACAGACGATAAAAATCTTGATAAGGAATTTCACTAATGAATGGAATATTTTGCTACTCTGCTAGGCGCAAGCTATTCTCGGGTGCCAAATATTTCCTGCGTCTTAATTTTTGGATTTTTTCCACCCTCCGGACCTCATTAAGAAGCCTCGTCACCACCATCCTGCTTATTAAATTTTATTTTTTAGAGATGGACATATAGTGTTGTCTAAACGTTGGCAAGATTTCAGTGGAATATTTTCGATTTTGTTAAAGCATTTTTTACTAAATGACGTTGACGGACATTTTATTTTTAGTTTTATTTCTTCAAAATCTTGTTATAGTGAGTTACTTAGTTTTATTTCCAACCACACCTTCATTGACTTCCCCCCATTTATTAGATTCCCCCTCTTCGTTTATTGCATTTTTCTAATTTTACTAACCCATTATTACAATCTCCACCTTTTATTTGATATCCGGAAGTTGTTTAAATCGCAAGTTAGACTTAGTTTGGCACAAGGCCACCAACACGAGGAAGGATGATGTTCGATGTTCGAAATCACTCTATATAGTGGTTATAGATTGATTGTCTAATCCTCCAACCATTACTTTTCATCTCGTTCAACAAAATGTTCAAATTACGATTATGGTATCAAATATAATTTTGGAATAAAATTAAGTAAATCTAAATAAAATTTAACTGTTTTATTTCTTTTTTAACAATTATAAATATGTGCTTGCAACTTAACCCAAAATTTGAACTTAAAATAATTCGTTTGTATTTTTTTTTAATAACCTCATGAAAATATTACTTAAGCAGTCGTTACGAACCATGGAATTTAACGAGAGGCGAACATCATTAGTCGACTATGTCGTAGTGTTGAGCTAGCCATTCCCTTTTCACATCTCTTATTGATTATGATTTTAAAATTCTGATTTTTATTCACTGTTACAAATACCAATTGATCAATATTCTTTTTAAAAGCTGTTGCTGAATAGGCTTTAATGATAAATTCAGAATTAATCAAAATTTATATAAAAAAAACGACATAGAAACAAGAAGCTTTCTTCTAAAAAATCTTTCTTCAGCAGAAGACACGAAAAATCGAAAAAAAAAAAGAAAAAAAAAAAGGAAGATACCGCCTGTTTGCGAGGGATTCATTAAATTTAACAAACTAGCTAGTCCAGATGATACCATGAGTTCGATTCTCAGTAGGTTACCTTTGAGTGTAGCCTTGTGCCAGAATAGCTTTTAGGTCAAGTTTCGATATCCAAAATTTAATTTTTGAAAATGGAAATTAAGTTATTTAATTCCTATTATTAATAATTATTTTAATGTATTTTCAAAGTACAAGTCTAAATTCGAAATAATGACTCTCCATGACTTTCTTTTTTAAATACCTAAATTGCCATGATTTTTTTGTGTGTGGGGAGAGTGTGGTTTCCTTTCGCCTTCTCCATGGTTTTAGATTCAAACAAAGTAGTCATCTATGCAATGTCCCTTTAGGATGTAGGTGGTCATGGTCCTCCACATATTCCTTTTATTTTTTTTTTATTATCTGTGAATTATTCTTTCTTTGGAAAGATAGGGAAGTGGTTTTCTTTTGCCTTTTCCATGGTTTTGAATTCAGAGTAGTCATTTATGCCATGTCCCTTCAGGATGTAGGTGATCATGGCTCTCCACAGATTTCTTTTTTTTTTTTTTATTATTTGTGACTTGCCATGACTACTTGGGAAAAATAGTGGAGTGATTTCCCTTTGCCTTCTGCACGGTTTTGAATTAAGAGATGTCTTGTTATTCAAGGCAAGGGAGTCCAATATATCCTACTACTTGATGGGAGGAAGTAGATATGGATTCACGCTTTTCTGAAGGGTAATTTCGCAAAAAATACAATCAGCAAGCTGAGTTCAAATTTCCGGCGAGCAGACAAGGCGGAAATTTGAATAGCTTGCTGATTTCGCATTCTGTACCGATAACAAACGCCTTGAAATTTGTCACTTAAATTCACACGCATTTTTTAAAATTTATTTCACCACTGGACATTACATGTAAAAACTTAAAAAAGGCATTTAACTGGAACCAGAATTCATTTTCTTCATTTTTTTTTGTTTGCATCATGCGCAAATAACTCATTAAATCGGCGTCTTTACTAATTGAGCTAAAGAAGACATTTTTACCCCGTGTGTTGTAAAATAAATAACAAAACAAAAAGTAATCAATCTGAACAATTTTTACGAGGCTCTTCTTGTGGAAAAATTGAGAGCGTAGCTGACTGTAAACACTAACAAAGTTTAAAAACAACGACAACAACAACAAAAAAAAAAAAAAAAAAAAACAGCTCCATTTCTTGTTCTTCTCTCTTTCATATACTGATGCTACATAATCTTCCTACTGTCTTCATAGTCAGAACATTCTGTCTTTTTCACAGAGTTATTTGGCTGTTATTACAGGTTGAAAATTAAGGGTTTGAAAGACTTGCTCCAAGTCTAAGCCTGTTCCCGGGCAGAAAAACCAATTAGCAAAATAATCAATATTTTGACCAGACTAGCCATAACAACACCAATTTATTGTATTAATAACAAGAATCTTTTACTACTTGTATATTGTAGATTTTAAGTATGAAAGTAACTAAGGAAAAGATGGTAGCCGACAAATAGCTTTTTAACAATGTCTATATAAGCAATCACAGGATTTTCTGATTTTGCAAGCAACGTTTTTACTGGACAAGCCACGACAGACTACAATTCGTAGTTTCACAGAAGAAAGAAAGGGACTAGAGAGTTTAAAATGGCAATGTTTGATGTTGGTTTGTATGTGTGTATGGCGTAATATTGAATTTGGATGAATTGGCTCAATCAGATACTGGGGTTAATTATATGCGTAAATTTGGTAGGGTTACACAAATACCGTAAATTTGACAGTTACTGAGGTTGTTCAAATAAAATTAAAAGTGACCGTTTAAAAAAATCGTTTATTTCCCACGGTTTTAAATTAAAACATAAAACGGTGTAAAAATGCAACTGAATGTTTTTTGTTTTTGTCAATATTTAAAAACATGATTCACACCATTCTTGTCTCGATATAGTTTATGTAATGTCAGATTTTAAATTACACAAATCAATATTTGCATCCAGATTTGTATTGTAGTAAGTTATCACAACATGACAGATGTCGACTAGAAACGAGTATAACCATCACTGACAAGAGTAAGACTTAATCATTGTTTTTGATTCTTGTGAGAACGACAATGGCTCTTGAAGCCAGCAAGTGACTTTGAAGCCGTAGGAAGCTGGTTAATGTTTTTTTTTTATTCGGCCTTGTGTCAGACTTAACCAAACTCCTTACAGCTTACAAGTTTTATACAGAAGGTTTTTATCAGAAAGGTTGTTTTATACAGAAGGTTTTTATCAGAAGGTTGTTTGTCGGCAGGTTGGAATATGTGGAATTGTGTGGACTAATGTAAGAATAAAATAAACATTTTCTTTTGGTCAAAATAGAAATTTATTAAAAGGAAAGAATAACATAATTTGTAGGAGTTAATGTGCAATTAGAAACATTATTAAGAAGTTAAGAGTTAGTGTTCAATGATAAAGTTATGGGTATCAAGACTTGTAGAAAATGTTCATAGTATTAATTATTGAGAGAGTATAAGCGTACGTACGTATGTATGTATTTGTTTGGTAGGAATGTCTTTGGATGGAGCAGAAGAAGTAAAGGAAATCAGCACACGAGAAGGAAAAAGAAAGAGGACGAAGGTCCGGGTCAGCTTGAAGCTTCTCTCGTTACATTTTAACTTGTCGTCTTTGCTGCTTCCATGCGTGACTGTCTTGACTGGCGCTGATCTGAACCATTTATTGTCCTTTTGAATTTCACACTGGGTCGCTAAGTCCTTTGGTCTTGCAAGTAGATCCCACTGGTCAAAATCAATTTAAAACCTACTTGAAAAATCTGGTTTCGACTTTTTCTTTAAGCATATGGTCAATCTTTTTTCTATTTAGGGAAAACCAGGATTTCACACGTCATTGTGAAGTTTTTGTAAAAGTGAATAAGTTTGATTTTAATTCTTAATTTTCTATCCCACTACAATTTCTAAGGATTATTGCAGATGTGGCAAATTAAATTGTTTTGTACAGGGCTTGGCTTGTTTTGTAAAGTCTGTTCAGCTTGCGCTTTGACACGTGACAGATTAAACCGAAACGTTTCTGCAGGTTTGCTGACACACCCGGCATGCTAAATTAATCCCAGTGTAGTATTGCTCGCAATTTGTGAAAGATCTGCCTATAATGATTTTTCTCAGCGCACTTTAGATGTGGAACAAGGCCATTAGTATAGGGCACTCAGTGAGAATTACAACTCATTACTCAATTGTAACGATCCTAGGGAGACAAGCTTGCTAGCCATTACATCACGTCAGGGTGCCCTCAAAATGTTTGTCAATATGACCCTTTTTATGGTTAACGATGAACGCACTGAAGAGACATACTCTGCCACATTTTTCACATGTAAATTGCTGGATTGTTGGATCAATAATTCACCCTATCCAAGCCGCACGCTTGATCTTTACCCAACTCGTTGTATGTTCTTGGAATAAATTACTCAGGATGATCTATCTATACAAATGCATACATACAAGGTCGGTGCAAAAGTCTCGTGCACCCCTATGATATGAGAGGCCTCCAACTCTACTACATCTCAGTTTTCATTTGTATAGCGTTTTTAGAGACTTAGCATGAGCAAAACTCACAGATTTGGACAAAGAAAATACCTCAGAATTACGTCAAAATCTACGAAAAATATTCATCTGAAGGATGGGGCTCGAACATGTTTATTAAACTGGCCTTGTGCCAAACTTAACCGAATTCCCCATAATTTATTCCAGATCATCAGAAGGTTGGAAATAGAAAATTGTTTGTTTGTATAAATAAATGAAAATTTATTTATAGAGCAAAATAACATCCAATTTGTAGGAAGTAAAATTATTAACTGTGTAATATTCTAAGAGAAAATGTAGTAAGATTTTTACAGAATTAAGAGTTCGTTTGTTGTAGTGAAACTTGATTTGTGCAAATAAAGACATAAGTCCATGTTTGCGATGTGATATATCAACAGGATAATAGTAATGTCTTGTTCCTCTTTTTCGGTTGTGGACGACGAGTAGGTGAGGAGGAAAAGGAAAGATAAAGAAAACAGCACGAGAAAGTAAGTGAGAGGGTACAAATGTGGGTCGCCGGGGGCGGTCTGACTATTTTCTTGCTACATTGTGTCCTCTCTGTTCTCTGCTCCCTCGTCTCTCTGACTGACCGACCGAAAAACGTGAAATATGTAGCCAACTTGGATCATGTGGTCAGCTCCCAACTCAAAATCATTTGTAGGCAGGAAGAAACATAACACGGGTCACTGAAAGTTCAATTTGTTGTTTTCTGCAAAGCGCTCTCTTTTCATTGGTCAATTAATATTTTCACACTTACTTGCGAAATTGAAACCAGTGAAGAAAAGAAAGTTATTTTTTTTTGGTAGTCGCCATAGATCTTTTAATAGTCAGCTGTGCTCTGATTAATTTGTAACGTATATAAGTGTAGATAGAAAAAAGCAAATACTGATAAGATAGAGATGTTCACAAAGCACTGCCTGGGGATCCAATTAGGTTCGAACCCCCGGTCGGGAGTTCGGAGGGTAACACTCACCAATCCTGTGTACTTGCATAAAAGTGATTAGCCGGCTGGTCGTTTTTGAGTACACCTGTCTGGGTTGACATCGGATGGGGTGTGTATTTATTCATGCAGAAGATGTCTTCGGTGAGTAGACTTGGCGGAACCCCCACCTAGTCGGTTGGGACCTTCAGAATACGCCAATTGCACCTCTGCAGAAAAGTAAAACGCCCCTATTGAGGCCACCAGTTTACCTTGGTAGTGACCTGTAATGTCTGGGGACAGAATCCTGGTGGTTGAGAGCTTCAGGCTTCAGATTCCCAACACACAATTTTGACCCTTACTTGGACTAGACGGTCAGTCGGAGAGGCTCGATCCGATCAATCGACTAGTCATGTTAAACCCTAGCGCCTATGACTGTATCAGTTTATGCAGCATTTTATAAGAAAATACAATACCCCAAATATACAATGGGATAAAATACCATCTTTATCCAATTTACAGGCGTTAGAAGGCAATGTTAAAGGGTCATTCGATCGAAGAGGAATAGACTTAGACAAGGCTGTAAACGTACCAGTTTGTACACTTAAGATTTGAGAAGTGCAACAAATGATGTAACGTGTGCTCGATTCCGAGTATACTGATTCGTGTAGCCTTGACTTTTGGTTTTTACCCCTTGATACGTCTCAATGGCGGGCTCTGAGGTGGGTTGGAAGCGCAGAGAGTGAATTTTACTTCATCAAAATAAAAAAAACAAAAAAAAAAACAACCCCAAATTATAACATTCAGACTCTGATTCTGAAAAAGAAATAAGCGTTGACTTTCCAAGAATTCTCGTTCACGCGTCCCTATCTCTGGTAAAACTTGTAGCCGTAGGGGGCTGGTTAATTTTTCTTTGATTCGGCTTTGTCTAATAAATAACCGAACTTCCGGCAGCTTACAAGTTTTATCCAGAATTATCATCATCAGAATTATCATCATCAGAATTATCATCATCAGAATTATCATCATCAGAATTATCAGAAGGTTATTATCAGAGGGTTTTCATCACAAGGTTGATTGTTGGAAGGTTGGAATGTGTGGAATTATGTGGAATAGTGTAAGAATAAAATATACTTTTCTTGTTAAAGTAGAAATTTATTAAAGAAAAGAATAACAAGAATTCTTAGAGATTCATTTTCAATTAGAAAGTTAAAGGTATCAAGATTTGTAGAAAATGTTCATAGTAGTAATTGTTGAAAAAGTATATGCGTACGTACGTATGTATGTGTTTGTTTGGTAGGAATGTCTTTGGATGGAGGAGAAGAAGTAAAAGAAATTAGCACACGAGAAGGAAAGAGAAAGAGGACGAAGGTCCGGGTCATTTGAAACTTCTCTCGTTACATTTTATCTTGTCTATACTACTTTCATGTGTGACTCTGTGATTGAACCTTTTATAGTATTCAAATTTTCGCACTGACTCGCGAAGCCCTCAAGTCTTACAAGTCGCTCCCATTGGTCAAAAATCAATTTAACACCTGCTTGCAAAATCTGGTTTCGACTTATCCTTTTTCTGTTTGGGGAAAACCAGGATTTCCCACGTTATTGTGAATTTTTGTAAAAGTGATGAAGAAGGTTGATGTTTATTCTTAAGTTCTTATCCCACTACAAACTTTCCCCTTTCCTGATTGGAAAAGAGCTATGCAGTTGCATTAAATTGAATCACAACCATATACTAAGCCCAAACCCAAAAATGTTTAGCAATCATGTATCAAATAATCTAAAGGAATTGCCGTGCAATAAAGGCAAACATAAATGTTTCTGCTAACAACAGATCTGTCACCGGCAGTTGTTTGTCTCCAGGAAACATTCCTTAAACAAAATGACAAACTGAATCTAAAATAATACCAGTAATACAGCTACATACATGATACTGGGCTTCGAACGTCAGGCGTTATATCCATCCTAGTTAGGAATGATGTACCTCAAAGTAAAATAGATTTAACAACATCTTTGCAGGTGACTGCTGCTAAAGTGACTTTACACAGGCCAATAAGTATCTGCTCAGTATATATCCCACCAAATGTACCAGTAAAATGGATCCGACGTTCAGGAAATTATAAGGCAACTCACTACACACTCTATGATACTAAACTATCATACCACATTATAGGATTGTAAAGAGACTGTTGCGTAGGAAGCTGGTTAATGTTTCCTTAATTCGGCCTTGTGTCATACATAACCGAACTCCCTACAGCTTACAGGATTTTATGCAGAGTTACAATCATCAGAATTATGATCAGAAAGTTGGTTGTGTGCAGGTTGGAATATGTGGAACTGTGTAGAAGAGTGGAATAATAATATATATATTTTGAATGTTAAAATAGAAATTTATTATAAGAAAAGAGTAACATAAGTTGTAGAAATTAATGCTTAATTAGAAACATTATTAAGAAGTTATGAGTAGAGTTCTTGTTCAATGATAAAGTTGAGGTATTAAGAGTTCGTACAAAATGTTTGTAGCAGTAATTGTTGAGAGAGATAAGGAGAAAGAGAATAAGGTGCGACCTGACCTTATCTCCGGGTAGATTTGAAGTTGCTGTTACATGTTAGTTGTTTCGTCTCTCGGCTCCCATCTGTCAGTCTTGACTGACGCCGAGGTCATTTATATAGTTCTTTTGAATTTCACACTGGATCGTCAAGTCCTTCTAAGTCATACAAGTCGCTCCCATTGGTCAAAAATCATTTTAACACCTACTTACGAAATCTGGTTTCGATATTTTTGTTAAGCAGATGGTCAATCCTTTTTATATTTGGGAAAACCAGGATGTCACATGTCATTGTGAATTTTTGTAAAAGTGAAGAGAGTTGATTTAATTAATTTATTATCCGCTACAAGACAAAACAAAACAAACAATAATTAACAATAACGATTAAAACATTAATAATAATAAAACATTGACTTGCATAAATCTATTTACTGGTAGCTACACTACTTATCTCTATGAGATTCATCTATTTATATGGATTCCCAAATTATTGTATTTTTCACCGCAGTAAAAATATCTGCACTCATTGACGAAAAAAAAAAAAAACAAAAAAAAAAAGAAGATTTTTAAACAAACTTTTACTGTGGTGGCTTAAGCAATAGAGCTAACTTTCAACATTATTACAAAACTCAAACAACAATTTTTCTTAATCTTTTCGGACTCGCTATCCGTCCTAATGGCTTTGAAGGAAAAAGTAATCCAACAACTCATTGTTAAACTATTATGTAAAATGAGCACTACTTGCAAACATGAACTATACTAGATTCCTCGCCACATTGGAGTTGAAGATATCAATAAATCAGCCAAATGAGCTTTAGATACGGATGTAGACACAAGGACCCAAATCTCATACACTTGCTTTAAGGAGGTTGTGGCGCAGTGGATATCGACTCGGAACAATAAATCGGGGTGCCGAGTTCGAATCCCAGTTGAATTCCTCGCATTCACTTACGTACAAATACCCTTGGGAAAGGTATTAATCCGTCTCTTCCCTCCAGTTATGGGTTAAATAATAGGACAGATTGGGTTCCATAGACTTGGCTGGCAACCAATCTCCCGCAGAAAGCAATGGAAACCTACTGCGGGATAATCTTCTGCCCAGTCAGTCATGTCTCTTTCGAGACATGATCGTCTAAAGCGTGTATGACGTAAGGAATATGACGTATGGCACTTAACTGATTGATTACCAAATCTATTCTAAGGAATGGTAACAGTGTTGCGAAAGAAGCTAGATGGTACGTATTCAAAGACGCCACGTGTCTCATTAAGTCTGTTCTGGAGACAGCACACTATATTAAAAAAAGCAGCTCTAAGAAAGAACGGATTTATTTTTCAATAATTCGACTTCAAGCAAGGCGATAATGCCACTAAGACGCAAGGGACTACTATGAGTGAAAGAGAATGAAAAGAATTTAGACAAAGGAACTGGAAACAAAGGATAAACCCCAAACCCTGTTCTAAACAGTAAAGGGATATGATCTTTTGTGGCTCCTAGGCTAATAGAATTATGCCCCCCCCCCCAATTAGATGGAAATACCTACGAACTCGCCCACACCCGTACGGAATATTTTTTTACTCGTAATATATTTTAATGTAAAATATTTTGGGAATTACGTTGTGGTGCAGTGGATATCGGCAAGGAACAAGAAATCGGAGAGCTTATTTCGAATTCCAGTTGAAATCGTTACATTCGCTTACGCGCAAATAACCTTGGGAAAGGTATTTTCTCCCTCCAGCTATGGGTTAAATAATAGGTTCTGTAGCCTTGGTCAGCAACCAGTCTACCGCAGAAAGAAATGGCAACCTACTGCGGGGAAATTTTCTGCCTAGACAGTCATGGATTGAAAGAGACATGATCGCCCAAGCGTGTATCCCGTATGGCACTTAATGAATGTTATCTCACTGGGAGGATAAAAAAGTTTGCGTAGGGTCAACATGACTAACTGGAAAAAAGACAAGTTACAGAAGCATCGACAACCCCATCGACGATGGGTCATCGATGGCCTAGTTCCACTGGGAGCGATGGAGGTTAATTAAATTATATTTTAGCGACGTTTGCATTGCTTGAAGTAAGCTTATTACAAATTCTTTAAATATGATAGAATAACTATCTTTTGTTTGTCAATAAAAAATTCTTTAAGATGTATCGCTATTTTACTATTTATAGCAAACTAAATTCGCACATATTTTAACATAAACGTAGTAAAAAACAACAGATTTTTGTTATAAACAGCATTATAACCAAGCTTGAGGACCCTAGACTGCAACCTATACTAGAGGGTTAGTTGAAATGGCTAGAGATAACCGTAAGTTCAATGCTAACAGTTTCTTCTCTGACAGTTCTCGCTTGTGGAACTCTCTTCCGGCTTCCTGCTGTTATAATCTTCCTAAAACCAGATCTTCTGATTCATGGTATACAAATTTCGACCACTGGTCTGATGTGAACACCCTGCAACACAAGGCTAAACTAAAAACTTTGTTAACTACGCATAGGCTCCGCACATAGCTTCCGTTTTCCTTACACACGCAAAGAAAAATACAATCCAGAAGTTTCATCAATAGTATCCACTCCCGCCTAAAGAAAGAAAGAAGAACTGAAGCCGACCTGAACTTAAGAAAAAGATATAAAAACTTATCAAAGGGACTTCTTAGGAAGTCGGACGCGATTCACAACCAGCCACAAATCAAAACGCTCCTCGACAGCGACCTCCCATCTCCAATGACCCCCTTTGAAGGCCGTCACCACAGTAATTCACAAATCACTCTCACTTTCCTATGAGTACGAACGACTTTTATGACTCTACTTATCTTTTTCTTTCAACGAGAGACATTCACATTAATTTATTACTTACTGTAATTTTTCGTTAATACAATTATTTATTTCCTAAATCTCCGTCTTCGTTTCTTCTTTGTTCTGCCACCAGTCGCTTAATATAAAATTTTTGTTGATCCTGGTATTTTTTCGTTAATACGGTTATTTATTTCCTAAACCTCTGTCGTCATTTCTTCTTTGTTCTATCACCAGTCGCTTAATATAAAGTTTTTGTTGATCTGGTATTTTTTCGTTAATACGGTTATTTATTTCCTAAACCTCTGTCGTCATTTCTTCTTTGTTCTATCACCAGTCGCTTAATATAAAGTTTTTGTTGATCCTGGTATTTTTTCGTTAATACGGTTATTTATTTCCTAAACCTCTGTCGTCATTTCTTCTTTGTTCTATCACCAGTCGCTTAATATAAAGTTTTTGTTGATCTGGTATTTTTTCGTTAATACGGTTATTTATTTCCTAAACCTCTGTCGTCATTTCTTCTTTGTTCTATCACCAGTCGCTTAATATAAAGTTTTTGTTGATCCTGGTATTTTTTCGTTAATACGGTTATTTATTTCCTAAACCTCTGTCGTCATTTCTTCTTTGTTCTATCACCAGTCGCTTAATATAAAGTTTTTGTTGATCCTGGTATTTTTTCGTTAATACGGTTATTTATTTCCTAAACCTCTGTCGTCATTTCTTCTTTGTTCTACCACCAGTCGCTTAATATAAAGTTTTTGTTGATCCTTGTAATTCACAAATCACTCTCACTTTCCTATAAGTACGATCGACTTTTATGACTCTACTTATCTTTTTCTTTCAACGAGAGACATTCACATTAATTTACTACTTACTGTAATTTTTCGTTAATACAATTATTTATTTCCTAAATCTCCGTCTTCGTTTCTTCTTTGTTCTGACACCAGTCGCTTAATGTAACGTTTTTGTTGATCCTGGTATTTTTTCGTTAATACAATTATTTATTTCCTAAACCTCCGTCGTCATTTCTTCTTTGTTATGCCAACAGACGCTTAATATAATATTGCTTCTCAATCAACTTTGATCTTTAAGAATTTAAATGCAATATCAATCGTCATCTTCTGTCGTCTTAATTCCTGTTCTTTTATTGTTTTCTCTCTTTATGTTTTTTCTCATAAGTTCTATGCTAACAGTTTCTTCTCTCGCTTGTGGAAATCTCTTCCGGCTTCTTACTTCTCAACCAACTTTGAACTGTATAATTTAAATGCTATGTCAATCGTTTTCTTCTGTCTTCTTAATTCTTGTTCTTTTATTGTTCTATCTGCTTAATAATATTTTCTTTTTTTTCACACGTAGTAACACCCTTGCGTCTAAGTGGCTTTATTGCCTTACATAGCTCCAGCCTATTCAAATATTAATCCAATAGAAAACTTATTTTCTCTGAATTTCTGGGATGAAGAGTTTTAGTTATTTACACTGTCTATATTCGGCGTTGTGGTGCAATGGATATCGGCTCGGAATGAGAAATCGGAGAGTCGAGTTCTAATTTCAATCGAATTCGTTGCATTCACTTACGCGCAAATACCCTTAGGAAACATATTATTCCATCTCTTTTATCTATGGGTTAAATAGTAAGACAGATTGGGTTCTATAGCCTTTGGCAATCCGTCTACCGCAGAAAGCAATGACAAACTACTGTGGGAAAATCTTCTGCCTACTCAGTCATGTCACGAAAAGACATGATCGCCTGAGCATGTATCACGTACAGCACTTAACTAACTCGGTTCCTCATCTTTTTTTTTTAATCACAATGTTTTGTCCGTTTTATCCACGGCCTTCTTCAGGTGGATATCGACCTGTGTAACTTACAGGAAATTTCGAACTGAACTGTTTTTTAGACGGTTCTCATTCTGCTGCTCATGTATCATCTAATTCTTATGCTATTTAGTACTGTTCATTTTAGCTTGCTTGTTTCACCGAATACAATCTGCCCGACTTAAGGATTGAACTCACATCTACCATGCCACTAAAGTCACAATCCAACGCTTTTACCCACTAGGCGATATTGTTCGTTATTAAAAGTGATATGTGTGAGAAATCCTCACACACATTCAAATTTTTGTCGTCCATACCACGGGAGATAACTCATATTTGCCGTTGACGACTTTAACGGGTTACCGACTCGTGATGTGAACAAAATCAGCGAAAGTATCTAATCTATTAATCGAAATGCTTTCGGTATGAAGGAAGCGTTTGCAAATATCATCACAACCGTTACAGCGTCTGGAGCGGGTTTCACTCGAGCTGTATAAGTACAACTTACAAATTAAACAGAATAATGAAAATAAATGCGATATCAGACTTAATTTGATGATACATTTTTAGAGTGACTTATGAACATTATTCTGGCTATTAAAACAGACTGTCTGATTGATCTGCCACAAGAGTATTATTGGTAATGTAAACTGCGACGCCCTAAAGGTACAATTTGAAATGCGAACAACACGAGCATAGTCAGTCTTGTGAAAAAGGAAAAGACCTTTGAATCGAAAACATGAGCTTCTTAAACAAAACATTAAGAACCACGTATTCCCGAACGAAAATAATGTTTCATTCTTACCCAATAACCAAATATGATTTTTTGTAAATAGAAAGAAATTTTAAAAGTGTATTTGTTTTTTTTTTCTTTGTAAACACACAAACACACACTTCGTAGCTTAGGTGTGGCACAAAGCCGAAGATATGGGACACCGAGAGAGGATCGAACTCATTATTAAGTCGTAATCGAGCTAGCTAACCATTACACTATGTCGAAGTACCCAAATGTGCTTGATTTACTAAAGCGTTAAATTAGTTATGGTACAAGGCTGAAAGCAGAGTGCATACAGTGAGGATAGAACTCACTACTCAGTCGAAATTGGTAATGGTAATTTTCTAAACGTAGCTTAGATGTGGTACAAGCTCGAAAATATAGGGCACCCAGTGAGGATCGAACACACTATTCAGCCGTAACTGATCTTCCGAGACGCTTGTTAACCGTTACACCATGTCGAAATGCCCAAATATTAGAGGGTGTCCTTCATTTAAATAATTATGTTGTCAATCCAACTGAAAAAAACAAAACAAAAAAAAAACGATTAAAAATTTCGAAACACTTCACATCAAAGGACGGCAGCACACATATATACATGGACGTATCTGACTACCGGGTACACCGGGTACGGGTCCGGGCCGATCCGTGCAATCATAGTGAAAATCCGGGCAAGGAAAAATGTCTTCGTCAGAAATCAAACTAAACAATTCACGAAGAAAGAAAGAAAGAAAGAAAGAAAGAAAGAAAGAAAGAAAGAAAGAAAGAAAGAAAGAAAAACGAAGAAAACATCCGAATGAAGGCAGTAAAAATCTGTTTGTTTATTAATTAGTTTTGGGAGAAAAGACTGGTTATATTCAGAATGTCCGAACCCGATTTCCTGCTTTCGTTTACGTTCTGTATGTAATTTCCATTGGAATAGCCGAAAAAATCCGCAAAAATCTTAGTTTCTGGAAACGGATGACGTCATCACATTGTCAACTAATAAATCCGGGCAATTTTTTCTGTGCCCGGTGTTTTTTTTAGCATCAGCTACGGCCCTGCATATAAATGACATAAAACAAAATCCAAAGTAAAAAAAAAAAAAAAAAATTGAAAAGTAGTTTCACGCAATAATGAATAAATCCGAAGAGTGGGGTATATAGTCTGGGCACTGCCTCCAAACACCATCGCCAGTGTAGGAGAAAGAAAACCATGAATCCAAACCACGTGCTGCCTTGTAGGTCTTCTTACCTCTTTAACTTCTGAGAGGCGAAATCCCCGGTGCAAAAAGAGTCAGCAAACCGTTTACACCGTCTTGAGTGTCACCAGGGAACAATAATCGGTAATGGCGACCACAAGGGTGCAAAATGCACTGACTGAATGTATAAATTCTGAATGTTTCATTAAAATTCAATAATCCGCAGATTTTTTGTATGTAAATTATTACGTTCACTTTATTTTTTTATTTTTTTAATCATATCACCCCAAGCAAGGCGATAACGCCACTGATGCGCAGGGGGCCACGTAAGAGTGAAAAGATTGGAAAAGAGAAAGCCGGAAACCACATCCTAAACAGGAAACAAGGGATGAGCCTCTTTACCTGTTCAATAGACGTGGGTGGAGTGTGAACCGGGCGATAGTTTAGTCTATCTACTCCAATTGAAAAAATATAAAAGAAAAGAGTGATAATGTAAACAAGTTTTTGAATCAAAATTATTCTTCTTTCTAACGACATGAAGGTTATGAGATAAAGTTAATATTTTAAAGAGATGTGTTTGTTTTCGTTATGTATTGATTTTCGTTAAAAATGGGTGATCGTACCTAATTAATCCGTCGGTTAAGTGCCATACGCGAAACATGCTTGGACGATTATGTCTCTTTTGATCCATGACTGATTAAGCAGAAGATTTTCCAGCAGTAGGTTTCCATTTCTTTCTGCAGTAGACTGATTGCCAACCAAGGATATAGAACCCAATCCATCCTGTTATTTAATCCATAGCTGGAAGGAGAAAAGATGGATTAATACCTTTCGTATACAACGAATTCAACTGGAATTCGAACTCTGCTTTCCGATTTCTCATTCTGAGCCGATATCCATTGCACCACAGTGTACATTCTACTCACCGTAAAATCTATTAATTATAAGAATCTTTCGAGACATGATCGCCCAAGCGTGTATCATGTATGGCACTTAACTGACTGATTCGGTATTAATTATAGGTTTATAAAAAATAATAAAGTATTAGTTACATTTATTATATCCAGCGTTTATTATTTTCCCCATTAATGTCAATCGTCCCCCAAAGTATTATTGGGTCAAACTTTTCTTTTTGTGCACTTCGATCTAAAGACTTTATTTACACTTCTAGTATAGTGTATCGAGGCAGCAGATAATTTTCTAAACATATACTGTTAAATATAAGAGACACTGAATGTCTATTATGTTTATTCATGAGCCGTTCTAAACATCGTATTTTGGCTTTGATTTCAGGTGAAAACAAAGACAAAAATTCTCCTACATTTGGATATTTTTTTAAGTTGCTTCTAAGCTTTCGGCTCACATGAGCCATCTTCAGAGAGGCCCCAAGGACGCCAACACAAAAACATCCACCATCAGCGACGATCTTATCTTGTATTAACTCCGCTAATAAAACTCTCACACGGTGTGACGTCATAGAACCGCATTATAAATTTGCGAACTGCGTTTGCTATTTTTGGTAAATGTTGCCGTTGCTTAGCGGAGTTTTATGTAAAGATCGACGCTGATGGTGGATGTTTTTTGTGTTGGCGTTCTTGGGGCCTCTCTGAAGATGACTCATGTGAGCCGAAGGCTTAGAACCAACTTAATAAAAAATTATCCAAATCCAAAAATTATCCATTATCCAGAATTTTTGTCTTTGTTTTCACCTGAAATTAAAGCCAAAATACGATGTTTAGAACGGCTCATGATTAAACATAATAGACATTCATTATCTCTTATATTTAACAGTATATGTTTAGAAAACTTCTAGTATCCTAGATGTCTTAATCGTTCAAAAACTTTTTCGCTTTCGGCTTTTTGGCCAGGATCAAAGCAGAGTATCTCTTCTCGCTTCATTTGAAATTCCAATCTACGTCTGTTTAACGTCTTTAAAGGGAAGTATGATTTCTGAAAAAAACAACAAAAAAAAATAAAAAAACAAGAAAATTCAATTTCCTATCAAATCTCTTGAAGATATATAAAAAATAGTCCAACATTGCTTCTTACAAAATATAAAAACATTCAAAATTAAGCCCCAGTTATTTGCAAATTAAAAAAAAGCTTCCATTTTATGTTGAAAACTTGCCAAATTAAAGTTCGCAAAACGGCACTGTTTGATTGGATAGTTATTGTCTGAGTTTTGAACCAATGGGAATAAAAAATATATACTCCAAAATAGGTGATTTGATCCAGTTTGCAGTTATTAATTAAATAGAGAACGAGAAAATTTTGTCTCCCAAAGTATAAAGACTATGACTGTTTCGGGCGTATAGACTGCTACTGAAAAAGAAGCAAGCAAGAAAGAAAGAAAAGAATTCTCAAAAATTTTAGATTTATCTCATAATTTTGA
The DNA here is from genome assembly GCA_037127315.1 of Ascarosepion bandense. Classification (NCBI taxonomy): domain Eukaryota; kingdom Metazoa; phylum Mollusca; class Cephalopoda; order Sepiida; family Sepiidae; genus Ascarosepion; species Ascarosepion bandense. Next base: position 221,978 of record JBBBDQ010001584.1, read on the forward strand.
ATGTCTGTTTTAAAAACCTATGAGATTTTATCTCATATTTGCAAATTACTATCACAAAAACTTCGAATATCTATTTAAATAAACTGAATATTTTGTTTAAAACTCAGAAAATCAGGAACAATTTAGGATTTCATTTCTCATCCTACAAACTCATGCACTTACGATTGTAGGAAGTATCAATCATGTTTGTTAAATTGGCCTTGTGCCAAACATAACCGAACTCCCCAGATTTAAAAAAGATCAGAAGGTTGAACAAGCATCAAACGACAAAAAAGATCTCTTCTTTTATAATAATAAAAATGAGATTTATTACTAAAAATATAACATGTTATTTATGAGAATTGTAGTGTGAAAAGTTCCTTTCTGTTTGAACTTAAGAATAAATGTTTTTGAAGAAAAGTCTAGTTGATGGTTTTCATGTGTGCACAATAGTAGTAAACGTTTTATATTTTTTCCTTGTTCCTCGCTTTCTTTTGTTGCTGTCTAGTTTTGAGGAAGAAGAAAAGTCAATGTAAAAGAGAGAGTGATAGAGTGGTATGGGTGTCGTCTGATACATGGATGTCTAGGCGGGCGACTTGTAACTCTATGTAATGCACGTTCTTTCTTTGATGAATGCAGCACGAGAGAGAAGTTAGAGAGTACAAAAAATGCAGGGCGCTCAGACTTTCACTCGGAGGACGGCCCGTGGTCCTCGAACGAGAAAGGCAAACTAACGCATATTTAAGCATTTTGATGACCAAGATAGGATCAACTTTGAATATTTTTTCTGTCTTCTGGTTGATCAATAAATAAGATGCTGTATCTATTTTGTACTCGACAACGTCCGTATATGGCAAAAATATGTAAGCTAATTATCAGATACAAAGGGATTTTCTATTGGTTAACTTATAATTATTTTTATAATCATTTCACCCCAAAGTAAGGCAGTACTGCCACTGGTGCGCAGGGGGTTACTTAAGAGGGGAGTGATGAGAAAGAGGGAACAAGTTACGAGGAGGTGTCAGAGAATGAATAATCGAAGGATGACAACACTGGTGTGAAGAGAGCTGCATGAGAGTAAAGTGGATAGGGAGAAGAACAAGGGTTGTCAGGGAAAGGATGCGAGTCAAGAAAATAAGAGATGGCAATTGACATTGCGTTTACATTCTTGGAGATTGCAGCTGTCAGGGAAGCAAGTATACGGAAGAGAATTCCACAGGTGGGAAGTGAAAGAAAAGAAGCTGGTAGAGTAGAAGTTGCGGTTGCATTTGATCGGTTTCACTGTAAAAGTCGCTAGTCTAATAGCTCAAGTAAATTCATGCAGAGGGACCACCAGAGAGCTAAGCTCATCGGGGCAGAAGTCGTGAAAGTATTTGTAGAAGAGACAGACGGAAGCCACATTACATCGGAAACAAAAATAACTGCCCACTTAGCAAGAAATGTCTAGCCAACTATATAATATATATAGCTACCGTAACAAATAACATTAACACAGAAGAAAAAAAATTAACATAGGAACCACATAAATAACCTTTAAAGAAAGATTTAACAATCACAAAATCTCATTCAAAGCCGAAAGGTACACATCAAATATATAGAGAGCCAAAAAGAAAATATCACCACCAATATTAAATGAGAAATTATAAAAAGAAAGACCCTACGCAAGAGCAATAGCAAAAATTGCAAATTATGTTTAGAGCAAAAGTAAGCAATAATCACCCTAAAAAACCAAAGCAAACTACTAAAAATAAAAAATGAAATAATGGAGGGATGCAGACACTCAAATAAATACTCACTTTGCCATTTAGATACTAATACAAAGAAAACATATGAATACAATATAAAACGCATTTCTGTTATAAATACAATTCACTACACTCAACACCTTTCTTTCACCAATCAGTCAGTTAAATGCCATACGTGAAACACGCTTGGGCGATCATGTCTCGAAAGAAACATGACTGACTGGGCAGAAGATTATCCCGCAGTAGCTTGCCATTGCTTTCTGCGGTAGACTGTTTGCCGACCAAGGCTATAGAACCCAATCTGTCCTGTTATTTAACCCATAACTGGAAGGAAGAGACGGATTAATACCTTTCCTAAGGGTATTTGCGCGTAAGTGAATGCAATGAATTCAACTGGAATTCGAACTCGCCCCCCCCCCCGATTTCTCGTTCCGAGCCGATATCCACTGCACCACTACGCACATCCTTTCACCAATACCAAACGAAAATCAGTAAGAAAATAATAACCACAATATCAATAACAAATAACCCATTTCCCTTATCAAACCAGCTTACAGCCATATCACGTTGAATACACCGGTTCTCGCACGATCACCGAAGTTAAGCACCGTTGAGCCTGGTCAGTGCTTAGATGGGTGACCGCTTGTGCGTTGTGGCGCAGTGGATATCGCCTCGGAAAGAGAAATCGGTGAGCCGAGTTAGAATTCCAGTTGAATACCCTGCATTCACTTAAGCACTGGTACCCTTGGGAAAGGTATTAATCCGTCCCTTCTCTCCAGTTATGGGTTAAATAACAGGGTAGGACATGCCCTTAAAAACAAATCCCAGTGAATCTTGATACTCGAAAAGAAAAAAGTATTACTAGACACAAAAACTTATATAAAAGAAGAAATAGGTATTATCAGTAATAAATAAATAAAAAAGAATTTAGTTGGCAATAAATGACCCGCCAAGGTTGATATGCCATAAAAAAAACCTACCAAACCTGCTAACCAAAAACACTAACACATACACCTACCACAATATAGAAACCAACAAACGGTTACACTCATTACAACGCAAAAACGCACATACACAAATACATAGGATTTGGCACACACTTGTATATATGTAATATATATATAATAATACCAATAATCTAAACTTATTTATAAATGAAACTTTGTGTGTGTGTGTATCCGTTACCTAAGACTCCGAAACGGCTGAACCGATTTTCTGCAAAATTTACACAGTTGTACTATAAGCGTCTGCGAGTGTTCTTAGCTAGGTTTTGTATCGAGGTACCTCCGATAAATATCGATAATCGAAAAAATAGGGTTGTAGAAGGAGTGGTCCGATTTTAACCAAATTTGATACACTCATAGACAAAGACATAAGAAACGATATTCAGAAGTTTCAAGGTTGTAGTTCTTACAATAGTGCAGAAAATCGATAATATATATATATATATAAAAGGCAAGATGTTTGTGTGTGTGTCTGTTTATTTGTCTGTATGTCCTTTATACAAATCCACAATTTTTATCCGATTCTCACCAAATTTCACACAAATATTCTTTAGGCTGAGTCTGAGCTCCAAGACCATGGATTAGTTTTAAAGCTTTCATTACACCCGAGCAACGCCGGGCTATACTGCTAGTTAATCAATAAAAACGAAGGAAATTTGTAAAAATGAAAATCGATAAGCAAAACAACACACAAAGAAGTTCAAAAATACAATCAACGCAACACTCCTTAAAAATCAGCAGAAAACCAGAAGTTAATGGAATAAAGTAGAAAAAAGAAATAAGAAAGAGGATAACGAAATAAGGACATTCATCAAATGAAAAAACATTACACACACACAGACTTACATAACAGTTTCACAACAGTATATAAATGCACAAATATTGAAAAATATCAGCAAACAAACAATACAAGCCCTGATGAGTGAGCACATTCTTATGCGTTCACGAAACTTCAAAGTCCGCATAACGAAAGTGACACCGGTAAATTAAGTGATAATTTTTCTATATTAATTCTCTTAATGGTCTATCTCCATCTCTGATATCGAGCTCTTGATTGCAAAGTCAAGCAGCCTTAAATGCCTTTCTACCAGTAAACAAATGAAAGACAGCAATTTTGGCTTCAGTCTTTCAACTTAATAATCTATCTATCTATCTATCTATCTATCTATCTATCTATCTATCTATCTATCTATCTATCTATCTATCTATCTCAGTTTGTTCATATCTATCTATCTATCTATCTATCTATCTATCTATCTATCTATCTATCTATCTATCTATCTCAGTCTGTTCATATCTATCTATCTATCTATCTATCTATCTATCTCAGTCTGTTCATATCTATCTATCTATCTATCTATCTATCTATCTATCTATCTATCTATCTCAGTCTGTTCTATCATATCTATCTATCTATCTATCTATCTATCTATCTATCTATCTATCTCAGTCTGTTCATATCTATCTATCTATCTATCTATCTATCTATCTATCTATCTATCTATCTATCTATCTAAATAGCGTTTACTACCTGATGTGACATTTTCCTTTCAATGTCGAAACAAAATGTACACTTTGTAGTAGATTGTAATGTGTACATGTTCTAAACTATAATTTATATATATATATATGTATATATATATATATATATAGTCATCCGCAGACAGATCTGTTTCGCTGTATCACAGCTCATCAGTACGGTTAGACAGCCGATTGCTTTTTACCCAGGATTGAAACCCGACCGAATTGGCGTCAGCCGGCGATTCTACCTCTAAGCTACGGGCGCTCAATAGAAGGAGTCAGACTTTTTAACGTGTATATTATCATTATATAGGATATTATATTATCATTAGTGTTCTAATTCATTGCTGAATGAACGATGCGTAGATGCCAGAGTAGCTACTGTTTTTCAAAGTCTACCATTCTTCCAGAGTGCTCAATCAGGATGTGAGAGCATAAATAGTATATATATATATATATATATATATATATATATATATATATATATATATATATATATAATTCATGCGAATAGACAATTTAATTAACCCTAATTTTTATAGAAACGGTTTAAATTCAATTTTTATAATTCAGTTTTTATAAATCAATTTATTTGTTTTTGTTTGACTGAGATTGTCTTGGTCCGTAATGTAATGTAATGTAATCAAATTTGAAGGCTTATGAAAATGGGACCAGTTAATTTATTTTGTATTAATTAAAATATATATATATATATATATATATATATATATATATATATAATATCAAAAAATACAAGATAAAAATAAATAAATGAATTAAGTCCGAGAAAGATGGCGTTTATTATAAAATGTTTATCATTAATGAATATTTCTTAATTTCACCGGAAGTAGTCTCAGCGTATTAAATGTCTGACTACCCGCGCCTTTTTTCTTTTACATTTTTTCTTTCACGGTGGAAGCCGGTGACGTGGTGCAAATAACGATCTTCCAACAACTCATGTAGAAATTCGAAATTGTTTTGACGTGACAAAAATAAAATCGCAATGACCAACAATTTTTGTGTTTAGCTACTACAATAATTAAATAACGTGCAAGGTTTCTTACAGAAATATTTTATAGTACATGAAACTGGAGCGGATAAGAAATGAATGAAAATCAACTCTCTTCTTTACTTTTACAAAAATTCACAACGATGCGTGAAATCCTGGTTTTCCCAAATAGAAAAAGGATTGACCATGTGCTTAACGAAAAAGTCGAAACCAGATTTCGCAAGTAGGTGTTAAAATGGTTTTTGACCAATGGGAGCGAGCCGTAAGACTTGGAAGGACTTAGCGATCCAGTGCGAAATTCAAAAGAACATATAAATGTCTTCGCAGCGTCAGAGAGTCACAGATGGGAGCCGCGAGACAATGAAACAACTAAAATGTAACCAACTTCAAATCGACCCGGAGATAAGGTCAGGTCGCACCTTGTTCTCTTTCTCCTTATCGCTTTCAACAATTACTACTATGAACATTTTGTATGAACTCTACCCTTCACCTCTTAATAATGTTTCTAATTGCACATTAACTCCTACAACTTATATTGGTCTTTCCCTTTGGTAAATTTCTATTTTGGAATGAAAAATGTATATTTTATTCTTCTTACGCTATTCCACACAATTCCACATATTCCAACCTACCGACAACCAACCTGATGATGATGAAAAACCTTCTGATGATTATAACTCTGCATAAAACTTGTAAGCTGTAGGGAGTTCGGTTAAGTCTGACACAAGGCCGAACCAAAGAAACATTAACCAGCTCCCTATGTTACAAAACAATGGTAGTGAGAAAGAGTACACGCACAAAATAATAGACCAATTGATTTGCAATACAAGATAACATGAAAATTTACAAAAAAAAAAAAAAAAAAAATTAAAACAAGAGTTTCTCTTGTTGTGGGTAAATTACATACATAACGAAATGTTCATAAATATGTCTGAGTGGGACTTGAGTCACTGTGTTGTAGATACCTCCACTAAATCGCTGAAAAAATAAATAAATAAATAAATAAATAAATAAAACAGCATAGTATGAATAAAAAAGGCCCCAAACTTAATAAAAACGAACTTTTTCCATCAAAATGTTCACATTATTAATAAGAGGAAAAATCAATGTATTTCTTAATTATTTAAAAAAGTTTTTAATCCCTTCTAACACGTTCGAAATCTTAGCAAAAATTTTGTTTTGATTTTAGTTAGCGGGTAACGAAATCCTTATGAGAGTTTAAAATATAAAACATAAAATGAAAACTCATTTTTTTTCCGGTGACAAACACGTTAATTTGAAAATTCTTGCAAAAATGAAATAAGTGTCGGATTTTAATGAAACTTTCAGGATTATTCACAAATGAATTAAATTATTTTTGAAATCGTTATTAAAATAATCCTTGTAAAAATATTTTTTTTACATCTGTTTACATCTGTTTTACATCCACGTAAATTCATGAAATTTTAAGAAATTAAATTTTGTTGTGATAATTGGTTTTGTTAATTTAACGCAGGACTCACTGGGGAATGTAAATCATTTTTTTAAAAATTTTACCTTTATTTCCGAAAATCTGCACCCAATAATAAAATAAAATATGCAATATAACTATGATATTATTTAATTTGATAAGCTTTCAATTGCTTGAATAAGGACATTAGAGTTTGAAAATAATTTTTTTTCGATTAATAATGAAATTAAAAAAAAAAAATTTTTATGATAAAAATTTATAAAGTTTCAAAAATATTTTACAATACTTCAAATATTTGTTTGATTTGTTTAAAAACTTATTAAGCGAAGATTATATTTACTAATTGATGTAATGAATATACAATGAATATGCATACACCTTGGTTCCCCCTCACAATAATGTGATTGGCTGGTGTCAGCCATAAATACAGACAAAGGCGAGGACGCATAGATGTCTATCGGTCTTCGACAAGAGGTCTTAGTCCATAGGTCTACTACAACTATTGGTCTACGGCTATTGACTACGCCTACGGCTCAGGATATTGCATACGACGAGTACCGTACATTCCGTCTACTTACTAGATTGTTCTACCCAGTTACATTTGCCTAAACCGCTTAACTACCTCGAATGATATATTCCCTTTCCGTGACATATCACTAATCGAAAATTAAAAAGTTTAATACAAATCATCGTGCCTTCCTATTTTTAAAATAATTTTCATTTTTTTTTTTTCTGTATTTGAATTATTTTTTTTGGTATAGTAATTTCTATGTATAAATTAAAAGGCCATGTGTTTCAGGGTTTCTTCCTCTTACAGAAAGAAATTGTACAGTTATGTCACTTGTGATCGCAAGACATTTATCTTATTTCATCTCGTATTTGTCAAAATTTTCTACATTACGGCGATGAGAAAGTGACTAAAGAATCTGCAAGGTTAACAAGAAACTCTAAATGTAAATCAAAAACACTAGACCAGATGTGGCAGCAATATTCAAAGAATGGATACATGGTAAACTTATAAATATGCAAGATAGATTGATCTTCAAAAATTTAAATGCATTGTCAAAATTGTATGAGAAACAAGAAGCCAGTGAAGAGTTCCACAAGGGTTAAATCAATAGAAGAAACTGTTAGCATAGAACTTACGGTTGTATCTAGCTTTTGTAACTGTAAAATGATGAAACCTTGTTTCCAATCCAGTACTGCTCTTAAATTTATAAAGTCTTGATACCGTAAATGAAAGTAATATTTATTTTGACTAATACAAAAATGTGGCACAAGGCCAAAAGAGGGATAGGGAAAGGCTGGCATTCAATCTGTCTTATCTTAAATTTAACGAGACGCGGATACTGACCCAAACATACAACTGTATTCCTTACATCAAGGCAACATATTCTTACTTACCTTTCTCACTACAGCTACTATTATACCTCAAAGGTTTTATGTAATCCTAACTAGTACCCATATGTACAATTTGTACCAGAGAGGAAAGTTCATCAGAACAATTACCATGAAAGTATTTATAGAAAAGGCACAGAGACACTATGTGACGCCGGTAAAAAAGTGATTGAAGCCGAGGCCAATAACAATGGCCAGGACCAATAACATTGTTGATGATTCTTTCAATTCATAAAGAATTTTGAAGTATTTAGCAAGAGCACCAGACCAGTTGCAGCATCAGTATTCAAGACAAGGGCGAACAGTAGACTTATAAATATGTAAAATAAATTCTGACAAGGAAAACGTTTTATGAGAGTTAATCTGCACATTCTTCGCGTTAGTAGTGATTTTGCTTCAGTAATATCAGGCGACAGAAAACAGGGATCTGGACATACATTGCACAATCGCCACGTGAAGCTGGTCCAACTAATGAAGCAAATTAATTTTCGTGCCTCTTGCCAGACTGTCACGTGATGCATTTTTTACTCTTTGACAAAGCTGAGTCAAGGGCGGACAATTAAGTTTTTGCAACGTTGCAAAAACAATCGCAGTTTAAATTTTATGTGCGAGAGTTGGTTTGGAGAAAGAATAAAATTTGGCTATTTGAAAACAGCCGGGAGTTTTTTTTTCATATCTTAGTTAGTTAAGTGCCATACGTGATACACGCTTGGGTGATCATGTCTCCAAAAAGACATGACTGACTGGGCAGAAGATTATCCCGCAGTAGGTTGCCATTGCTTTCTGCGGTAGACTGGTTGCCGACCAAGGCTATAGAACCCAATTTGTCCTGTTATTTAACCCATAACTGGAAGGAATAGACGGATTAATACCTTTCCCAAGGGTATTTGCGCGTAAGTGAATGCAGTGAATTCGGTTGGAATTCGAACTCGGCTCCCCGATTTCTCGTTCCGAGCCGATATCCAATGCACCACAACGCACATTTTATATCTTACTTCCTTCAAAATTCAGATACAGTTTTACTTTGCTGCTAATAAAAACTGCAGGGGATGAGCAGGGAGCGAAACAATTATTAGCGCGGAACGGAGTATATAGGTTAGCCTATCGCCCTGTTCATGCTCTTCCCTAGTCTTTTGAACAGGAGTAGATGTTTATCCCTGATGTTATGTTTAGGATCGAATTCCCGGTTCCTTCTAAAGTGTGCTTAAACTGTATGTTCCTAACTCTTGTTCTTCCCTCCGTTAAAGTTTCACACAGAAGCGCTCAACTTTAAAGTGGCTCTTGGGCCTTGTATTGGCTGAACATTAGTTTAAAAATATTACCTCATGGACTTCACTTCTTTCCTTTTCCTATGCTCATACAACACCACTCAGTAACTCTCTACCTTGAGTGCCTCTTGGGTACTGTATTGGGTGAACATTAGGAAGGAAATGTATTGTAGACAGGAGTTCAAATTCCGGCTTGATATCTTGCATTCACTTTCACACTATATCCTTGGAAAAGACATGAAACCATTTCTTCTACCTTCAGTTATGGGTTAAATAGCAGGGTAGACAGGTCTCTGTTGATTTTGGCAGCAGTCAGTCTGATAGAAGAACTAATTCAAAACTGTGGAGAGGCAAAGGGAAACCACTCTACTGTTTTGACCAACAAGTCATAGCAGTTCCCAGATAAAGAAGAAATAGGAAACTGTGGATGACCATAATCCCATACATCCTGAAGGGGAATGACATAGAAAACTATTCTGAATTCAAAATCATAGAGAAAGCAAAAGAAAAACTATTTTACTCCACCAGGAAGTCATGTCTATTTACAGATGTGGAGGTCTATGATCACACACAACCTGAAGCGACAAAGCATTGAAAAAAGAAGGGCCAACTGTGAAACATTTGCTATGAATCGAAAAGAGATAGGTGAAATTTTCAGGGGCAGGAAATGAGAAAATAAAGCTTACAAAATTAAACACTTACTTGACATACCAATGGTAAAAGAACAAGGATCAAAACAATGTATAACCTATCAATGAGTTTTAGCGAAGGGATGTCAGTACAAGGGCTACAAAGACAAAGAAGGGTAAACAGGAGTTTGTGAAAGGCCATGATTGTATATATTTTCATTATCTGATCACAACTTGCTAATCAGAACTTTCTAGGTTGAATCATTTCCAATCATTAAAATAAGTCATGTTAAATCAGAAAGGTGGTAATATGAGGGTATATTTGGATAGAGTTACATATCTGAAGTACTTTGAATTCAAAGATGAAGACTTGTCATTATTAATTTTTGGCCAGCTTTTCTTTATCTTATTGTTGCATTTCATTCACATTTTCTCGGTTGAATCCTTTCTAAACATTTAGATAACCCATGTGCAATACGAGAGGTGGTAATCTGATTTTTAGATGTAGACAGAGTCACATATCTGAAGTACTCTGAATTCAAATGTGAAGACTTTTCATTATTCATTTTTAGGCAATCTTTTCTTCTTTTCTTTACAACTCTCGCATTGAATCATTTTCAACCATTAAGTCATGTGAAATCAGAAAGCTGGTAATATGACTGTAGATTTAAACAGAATCACACATCTAAAGTCATTCAGTTATGTGCCATATGTGATACACGTTTTGGGCGATCATGTCTTGAAAAAGATAAGACTGACTGGGCAGAATATTATCCCGAAGTAGGTTGCCATTGCTTTCTGCGGTAGACTGGTTTCCATCCAAGGCTATAGAACCACGTCTGTCCTATTATTTAACCCATAACTGGAGGGAATAGACGGATTAATACCTTTCCCAGGGATATTTGTGTGTAAGTGAATGCAAGGAATTCAACTAGAATTCGAACTCGGCTCCCTGATTTGTCGTTCCGAGTCGATATCCACTGCACCACAATGCACATCTAAAGTATTTGACTGTATTCTTTTTTATTGTAATGTAATCCTTTTTTCAGATTGCTTGTATTAATTTTAGGTGATTTTCAAGATGAGAAGAGAATTATCTAAAAATGTAGAATAAAGTTATTTTTGTCAGGCAAAGTACCCAAAATGTTAACACGTAAAAAATACAGATACAAGGATTCACTGGTTGCAAAATCCTTTTGTTGGGAGAAGTAAGCGAATTTATCAAAGTTAGTTATCTAATTCTAGCCAAAATATTTATCAAGGGTTTTGACGATATGTGACCGTAGATCAAAATACGGCCTGGAGAATTTCCTGTGCACTGATTACCAGGACAGCTGGTAAGAACGTGCATTCAATGAGAGAGAATGGGTTTTCTTTCCCTTCTCTTGATAATCGAAATATTAAATGGAATTGTTTTCATTTCGAGATAGTAAGAGTTATACAATGAGGGAAATAGAAAGTCCATACTTAGCTACACCCCACCCGGTCTGGGGGATTGTTTAACAAAACTAGAGTACAAAACGAAATTAAGTAGTTCGGGCCGCGTGTTTGGAATGAGAACGTTAGAAAGAGATAAGTTGGGGAAAGTGATTTGAATGGCGGTTTGAATAATACGGTCGGACAGAAACGGACGTGCTGCTGTAAATAAACATGACTTTAGGAAAGATAGCGGAGTTGTTTCCTCGTTGTCTTTCCCATGGTTGCTAGTTCAGAGTTGTCCTTCTCATAGATTGGTTGACACTCAATAAATCTAAACTTATTTATAAATGGAACTTTGTTTGTGTGTGTCCGTTACCTATAGACTCCGAAACGGCTGAACCGAGTTTCTTGAAAATTTACACAGTTGTACTATAAGCGTCTGCGAGTGTTCTTAGCTAGGTTTTGTGTCGAGGTAACCCCGATAAATATCAATAATTGAAAAAAATCGGGTTATAGAAGGAGTGGTCCGATTTTAATCAAATTTGATACACTCACAGACAAAGACATAAGAAACGATATTCAGAAGTTTCAAGGTTGCAGTTCTTACAATAGTGCAGAAAATTGATAATATATATAGAAAAGGCAAGATGCTTGTGTGTGTGTGTGTGTGTGTCTGTTTATCTGTCTGTATGTCCTTTATACAAATCCACAATTTTTATCCGATTCTCACCAAACTTCACACAAATATTCTTTAGACTGAGTCTGAGCTCCAGGACCACGGATTAGTTTTAAAGCTTTCATTACACTCGAGCAATGCCGGGCTATACTGCTAGTAAATAAATAAATAAAAATATCGATCTGGGTCATCTAGAGGGAATTATGAACTGAACTCTTTATTTATGAAGACAAGGGTTATGCTAGCATTCAGTTAACTTAAACAAGGAAACCACCCAAAAGAGTTGCGAGAGATTTCGAAGCCGTCTGAAGGCCGTGACTGAAGCCAAAGGCTATTTTATGGAATAAATTTGCTCTTTAGTATTTCAAGATATTTTTGTATATTTTTGGTAAATGTTTCAGTTAAAATGAGATGTCATTGTTATTTTCATTTTAGCGTAATTTAGACGACAATTCATCCATCGCACCTTGTATATCGTTAACTTCGTATTTTGCTCTTTTCTTTCTCTTCCTTCTCTTAATGTTTCTTGAGAACTTCGTCAATTCCGTTTGTTTACTAATTTACCAATTGTACTTAACCATGCCTTTAGATGTTAATGAACGAGCAATAGCTGCTGCTGATGACAATAAATACGATGATGAATAATTTTCAAATTATTAGGAAGATAAGCGCCTTCTGTATCCCTACAGCACAAACCAAGAATAAATCAATGAATGAAAACAAGTGATAAAGAAGGCAATAAAAAGATACTAGGTTTGTAGTGAATAGGAAGTTACCTCCATAACAACTTAAAACTGAATTACATATTTGGGCTTTGCGCAACGGGCTGCGTGTATGACTTCCGGTTGAAGACAGTTCTAAAGAAATATATATATATTACCCAATCAGGAGACAAAAAAATATATTTTTCAGTCTCCTGATTGGTTAATATATATTTAGGATTATCTTCAATCGGAGGTTCTGCGCGGAGACCGTTGCGCAAAGCTCCATATATGTCATTCTGTTTTAAGTTGTTAAGAAGGTAACTTCTTGTTCACTATAGGTTTACCTTGAACGCTTAGTATGGAATAGAGACGTTGATTGGCCAGCATAAACGAATCACTACTATTCTAAGAGTGTCTTGCGACAGTTCAAGATTCGTACGTACTGCATAACTTAGACATAGCCGAATCCCAGAACCTGGTCAACACCACACCTGCTCGACGCAGGACTCTATATAAGCTGGACGTTTTGATAACAATTGAAGAGTCCCCACATCACTGTTAATGGAATCCACTTGGTTCGTTGAGACCTTTTGATTAAGACCTTGGGTTAGCCCAGAAGATCAGAATTCAGAAACTTAAATTTCCACTAACGCAGGCTGTAAATTCCAAAATAGAATCCCAGTGTCGTTTGATAATAACAATAAGTGTTAAAAGTGGGAAGCCTGTCTACAACAAATCATTTATGAACTAAATCGTTGTTACACTTTTAAACTGAGTTAATGTTTTATTCCAAATAATTCGTTTTTGTATCGTTCCTCACCGTCGACTTGTTCTTCATTTCAGTTTATTTCCTTAGCAATCTTCTCACCCTCCGAAATCAGAAACACAATGTGTCAGAGGAGTCAAGAACCGTGATGGACAGCTAGATCGAGTGGAACCGCAATCATCATCACGACATCATAGATAAACTAACAACGCGTTAACGAATGAGGAGCTAGTTCGATGGTAACTACAGTGGTCTGAAAGAACATGAAGACCAACGCGGTGTGATGGGGTTAAACTTATGCAGATTTTAGCAAAGTGAAGCAGAAAACAACATCTGTCTAGACTTTTTACTTAAAATGACTTGCATTATCATAAACCTCAACTCGTGGGTCATAAACCTCAACTCGTGGGTCATAAACCTCAACTCGTGGGTCACCCTACATTATGCACCGGTCAGGGATGCATTCCAGAATCTGAATATAGTATTGAGAGACAAAAAGATTTTGCTGGAAATAAAGAAGGGAGTACTGGATTGTTATGTGATGTTTGTCCTTCAACATGGCAGCGAATGCTGGACCATCTCAACAAAGGCAATGAAAAGACTTGAAACCCTAATGTTGTTCTACAGAAGGATGTTGAGGATGCCATGGACCGAACATGCGAGCAATTACGAGGTTTTGGAGAAGATAGAAACGTAAAGGAAACTGATACTTAATGTCAGAAAAAGACAACTGAAGTTTCTGGGGCATGTAGTGAGGAAGAAGGGCTTGGAGAATCTGATGCTCACGAGAGAGATAGAGGGAAAGTGAGACAAGGGAAAGCAACGCGTGACATAATGGACTTGGAGGAGCGGGGTTGAGTGGGAAAACAGGAGAAGGGATGTTAAGAGCTACAAGGGATAGGGAGATGTGGAAGGTCGTGATTGCTTACGTCCTGAAGAAGAAGAAGAAGAAGAAGAAGAAGAAGAAGAATGGTTTGGTGATACAAATCAGGGATAAATTCTCTATTATAATTAATATATAAACTGATCCCTCACTTTGTATTTATGCTAGTTTCTATCCATTTTTATTCTAGATTTATGGGCTTGAGTAAATGGATGGCAGAGCAGGGATTGAGAGGGGTAAGAAGCGAAAGGGTGTTAAGAGCTGCAATGGATAGGAAGATGTGGAGGGCCATGATCGCTCATGTCCTGAAGCAACACGGCTCATAGAGGAAGAAGAAATAAATCTAAAAGCTGTGCCTGCGTAGCTAATCAGTATTGGGAAGAAGTGGATTCATTCCTAATCAGAATTTAATTAACAAATAAATTATAATGTGGATATAAAGCGGGGGATCAATTCTATATTATAATCAATATATAAACTGATCCCTCACTTTATGATCATGATAGTTTCTATCCATTTATCTTCTAGATTTGTGGTCTTGAGCAAATGGATGGCAAAACATGGTTTGGGAGGGGTAACAAGCGAAAGGGTGTTAAGAGCTGCAATGGATAGGAAGATGTGGAAGGCCATGATCGCTTACGTCCTGAAGAAGAAGAAAAAGAAGAAGAAGAATGGTTTGGTGATACAAATCGGGGATAAATTCTCTATTATAATTAATGCATAAACTGATCCCTCATTTTGTGTTTATGCTAGTTTCTATCCATTTATATTCTAGATTTATGGGCTTGAGTAAATGGATGGCAGAGCAGGGATTGAGAGGGGTAAGAAGCGAAAGGATGTTAAAAGCCACAAAGAATAAGGAGATGTGGAAGGCTATGGTCGTTTACGTCTTGAAGGGACACGGTACATACAACAAGAAAAAGGATCCTGACAAAAAGGGTTTTCATTGAAAAGGCAATGCCTTAGTCATGTAAACATTTGCGAAACATATAAATCGAATATAGTCAGTCAGATTTGAAAAAGGAAAAAATCCGCTAATTCTTCATTTATGTAAGGTAAAACTACAAGACCTCCTACAGGAAGTAGTTAAAGAAAGCGGAAAGAAAGGACTACATATCAACTACAAGAAAACTGAATGCATGGTAATGAGTAAAAAGAGGAGCCCAAAATGCCAAGTACAAGTTAATGATATCAAAATCAAAGAGGTGCAGAAATTTGAATACCTGGGAAGCGTTCTAACAGAGAAAACTGTGATACGGAGATATGAAGACCTATTGTCATGGTCAAAGATGCATTCCAGAAGCTGGGTAGAGTATTAAGAGACAGGAAAATTTCGCTGAAAAAGAGTACTAGATTGTTATGTGATGTTTGTCCTTCAATATGACAGTGAATGCTGGACAATCCCATCAAAGATGAAGAAAAGACTTGAAACAACTTGAAAGTGGTTCTGCAGAAGGATGCTGAGGATGCCATAGACGGAACATTCGAGCAACGACGAGGTTTTGGAGAGGACGGATACAGAAAGGAAACTGATATTTAACATCAGGAAAAGACAGCTGAAGGTTTTGGGACAGGCATAAAAAAAATTAAAGAACTAACAGAAGAAAAGACCTGCTCAGCAACAGAATATATAAAAGCAAAGGACGGTATACTTATGCTAGAAAAAGAAAAAAAGACCTCATAGATGGGATAAGTATACTGGTGTTCTCTTCCACGACAAGAGAGAGCAACCAACAATACACAAAAATTCGGTTGGATCAGAAATATTAAAAACCGAAGTGGAATCGGCAATGGCCAAATTGAACAGAAATAAAACAGCAAGACCTGAAGGGATTGTAATCGAGATGTTGACGCCCTTACAAGACTTTGGCACAGACAGGCTCAAAGAAGTAATAAACGAAATCTACAACAGCAGCAATCTACCGGCGGACCTAAGCAGATCGATTTTTATAGCACTACCTAAGAAGCCAGGTGCAAAGGAATGAGAACTCCACCGAAAAATCAACGTAATGAGCCACATAACAAAACTCATCATCCGGATTCTGATGAACAGAGCGAGCAACAGAATAGGCCCAGAGATAGGACAAGAACAGTGTGGCTTTGTTAAAAATACCGGAACAAGAAATGCGATATTCATGCTCAGAATGCTATCTGAAAGAGCAATACAAATGCAGAAGGACCTCTATCTGTGCTTTATAGAGTATGCCAATGCAGTTGACAAATTATGCCACAAAGACTTGATAGAGATGTTCAACAATTTCGACATTTTCGGAAAAGATGCTAGGATAATCAGGAATATATACTGGCAGCAAACCGCTTACGAACCTGAATTTAGCAGGTATACAAAAATAGAAAGGGGCGTAAGAAAAGGATGTGTTTTATCACCGGATCTATTCAACTTTACAGTGAAACAATTCTGAGAGAAATAAAAGCCTTGCCAGGATTCGTCATTGGCTGCCACAATCTCAACAATGTAAGATACGCAGAGGACACAGTCCTGATAACCGACACGGAAAGGAGAAGGCAGGATCTTCTACAGAAGGTAGCAAGAGAAAGCGAGAAGAAAACACTAAGCATAAACTTCAAGGAAACTGAATGTATGATCATCAGCAAAAAGAAGACCCCAAAATGCCAACTACAGGTCGGAGAAACTAAAATAAAGCAAGTGAAAAAATTTAAATACGTGGGAAGCGTGCTGACAGAGGATGGAAAGTGTGATGTTGAGATCCAAAGACGCATTGGCATGGCCAAGGACACGTTTCAAATGCTGACCAGAGTACTGAGAGACAGGACAATCTCAATGAAAACAAAGAAGAGTGCTGGATTGCTATGTGATGTCTATCCTTCTGTTTGACTGTGAATATTAGACGATCTCCTCAAGGATGAAGGAGAGGCTTGCAGCAGAAATGTGGTTTTACAGAAGGATGCTGAGTATATCATGGACTAAGCATGTGATTAATAACGAAGTGTTGGAGAGAATGGAAACGAGGAGAAAAACAATATAAGGAAGAGACAGATGAGGTTTCTGGGATATGTAATGAGGAAGGAAGGCTTGAAGAATTTAGTACTCACAGAACGGATAGTGGGAAAGAGAGACAGGAGAAAGCAGCATGAGACCTACTTGATAGGCCTGATCAAATGGGGGTGGTAGAGCGGGATTTGGAAGAGATACCAAGGGAAAGAGTATTGAGAACGACAAAAGACAGAGTCAAGTGGATGTCTATGATCACCTACGTCCTGAAGGGATACGACATATGAAGAAGAAAAATGAGGAAGGAGGGCTTGGTGACCCAGATGCTCACAGGACGGATAGAGTAGAAGAGAAACAAGGGAAAGCAATCTCATGACATACTTGATAGACTTGAGCAGATGGATGATGAATCGGGAATTGAATGGGATGACAGGAGAAGGGGTATTAAGAGCGACAAGTGATAAAGAGATGTGAAAGGCCATGATGGCCTACGTCCTAAAGGAACACGGCACACAGAAGAAGAAAAAGAATTTTTTGAATGAATGCGGCATACATAGCGGATAAGGTTTTGTTCTTCATGTAGCGACAAAAAGGAAGAAACTCGGGTTACGTAGGCGGCAGCCCCAGGGTAAGGGATCTACCGTAGTCAGTCATGAACCAAAAATAAGACTATGGTATCTAAATTCTCGTAAGTGGTTTTTTAAAAAAACAAAAAAACAAAACAAAAACAAAACAAAACAAAAAAAACGAAAGACCATTTATTTGCTATAAAATATGTCTAGAATGATGCCCAAAATTGAAATATTTAACTACGGTAGGCTTACTAATATTGCTTGGAAGCTGAAGTTACATTATATACGAGCTACAAGAAACAATGTTTATTTTTCATAAAATAAACCATGAAGTAGGCTTATATACGAGTATCTACGGTATGCTCTAATATATTTTACAAGTATGTAAAATATGTGCGTTGTGGTGCAGTGGATATCGGCTCGGAACGAGAAATCGGGGAGCCGAGTTCAAATTCCAGTTGAATTCATTCACTTACGCGCAAATACCCTTGGGAAACGTATTAATCCGTCTATTCCTTCCAGTTATGGGTTAAATAACAGGACAGTTTGGGTTCTGTAGCTTTGGTCGGCAACCAATCTACCGCAGAAAGCAATGGCAACCTACAGCGGGATAATCTTCTGCCTAGTCAGTCATCTCTGTCTCTCCCTTTCGAGACATGATCGCTCAAGCGTGTATCACGTATGGCACAACTGACTGACTGTAGCCGAGGATGTGCGTTGTGGTGCAGTGGATATCGGCTCGGAACGAGAAATCAGGGAGCCGGTTCGAATTCTAGTTGAATTCCTTGCATTCACTTACGCGCAAATGCCCTTTTGAAAGGTGGTAGACGGAAACTTTCGAAACCCAGTGATGTTTGTGCCAACACGAAGTCACAAGTCCTTGTGACTGAGGATTTGAATGCACTCTCTCTCTCTCTCTCTCTCTCTCTCTCTCTCTCTCTCTCTCTCTCTGCTTCAATCACGGATGACAATATTTTTCAAGGTCAAACAAATTTCATCATACACCCCGAAAATAGATTAATTTTACTGGACACTACTGCAAATGACCTAATCAGGAAAAATAGAAATCGATTAGACCCTGTCGCTCCAGTGGGTCTAAAACTGACCGTATGGTGAAAGAAAGGAAACTAAAGCAATTGTTCCAAATAATTTGCAGAGGGGTGTATATATACATATTCTTTATCATATATAGATTCATATTACTGTACACCACTGGAAATGACCTAATCTGAGGAAACAATAAGAATCGATTAGACCCTGTCACTCCATTGGGTCTAAAACTGACCGTATGGTGAAAGAAAGGAAACTAAAGCAATTGTTCCAAATAATTTGCAGAGGGGTGTATATATACATATTCTTTATCATATATAGATTCATATTACTGTACACCACTGGAAATGACCTAATCTGAGGAAACAATAAGAATCGATTAGACCCTGTCACTCCATTGGGTCTAAAACTGACCGTATGGTGAAAGAAAGGAAACTAAAGCAATTGTTCCAATTAATTTGCAGAGGGGTGTATATATACATATTCTTTATCATATATAGATTCATATTACTGTACACCACTGGAAATGACCTAATCTGAGGAAACAATAAGAATCGATTAGACCCTGTCACTCCATTGGGTCTAAAACTGACCGTATGGTGAAAGAAAGGAAACTAAAGCAATTGTTCCAATTAATTTGCAGAGGGTTGTATATATACATATTCTTTATCATATATAGATTCATATTACTGTACACCACTGGAAATGACCTAATCTGAGGAAACAATAAGAATCGATTAGACCCTGTCACTCCATTGGGTCTAAAACTGACCGTATGGTGAAAGAAAGGAAACTAAAGCAATTGTTCCAATTAATTTGCAGAAGAGCTTATAATAAGCTAACTGTTAAAGTATCTAAAAGCAGATACAGAAAAGAAACAACGAGAAAAGGGTGCAGAAAATTTCAAATTTTAAACTTCCAACAGATATTGTATTAACACCGAATACTGTAAAAAAAATATTGGAAAATGTACCTGAAATATTGGAAAAATTGATATTCACAGGACAAACAGGACCGAGAAAAACAACGCAAGAAACAGAAAAAAGAAATCATAAGAACAAAGAAAACAATATTGGACTGTGATGAAATCTGTTCTCTTTTATGGCAGTGAGTCCCGGACAATCTTCTCATGGATGAAGAAGAAATGTGAAGCAACAAAAATGCTATTCTACAGAAGGATGCTGAGAATACTATAGACGGAAGATGTGAGAAAGGTTTTCGACAAAATACAAACAAAAAGAACATTTATACTTAACTTCAGAAAGAGACAGTTAAACTTTTTACGGCACAGAATGAGGGCTTGGAAAATTGGATACTCACATGACAGATTAAATGCAAGGGAGAAAGAAAAAAACAACGCGTAACCTCCATAGTGGGCTTGAGTAAATGGATGGTAGAACAAGGTTAGGAGAAATAGCAAAAATACATTTATTAAGACCTACAAAGGAAAGGACATTGTGGAGAGCCATGATCGTCAATATCCTGAAAAGACACGGTATATAGATGAAGAAGAATGAGTTTGAGTAAATGGATGACAGAAAAAAGGTTTAGAAGAAATAGCAAAGAGACAAAATTTATTGAAATCTACAAATGACAGGAAATTGTGGAGAGCCATGATCGCCAACGTCCAGATAGGTAACTGCACATAGAAGAAGAAGGACATCTTTGTGTAAAGGGATGGTGAAACAAGGGTTAAGATAAATAACAAAAAGACAATATTTATTGAGAATTATGAAGGACAGGAAATTATGGAGAGCTATGACTGTCATAAAGATTTTGAAGGGACACCGCTTATAGAAGAAGAAGAAGAAGATGTGGAAGAAAACAGAACCGTAAAACAGCTTTTACTAAAAAATGAAATTGATTTAAAAAAAAAAAAAAAAAAATTGAAAAAGTAACAATGCCTCGGGTGAGGATCGAACTCACGACCTTCAGATCACTCACTATGTATATTTGTTGATTATGAGACTGACGCGCTGCCTACTGCGCTACCGAGACACATGTTAAGTGAGAAGGATTTTTTTCGTCTTACCGATTACTTACCAGTACGAAAATTTATTGTGCTTATGTTTAACTGAGGCAATCCTAACTATATTTAGAGGATTGATGCAACGTATTCCTTTACCCACTTACCTTCTGCTTTCTATTTGTACGAACCTATGTTGTTCTGCATATATTTATATTATAGTATAATCTTAACGTCGGGATGACCGGATATGCTTTAGCTGTAGTTGTGATAATGAATGCATGAAGGTCAGGTTTGTACGAACTAACTATATAGTTTTATACCACCATTTTTATTTTCGTTGTTGACTGCATTACTTTACATATATTTGTTTCGGGGATTGTTCATCATTTTTATGTGTATTTCAGTGTTGAGGTTATACAGAGTTTCATATGAATATAATATAATATATCTGAATATACATAAAACCAAATATGATTATCATATTTGGTTTTATGTGTCCGGTGTAACGTAGTAGCAGTTGATGATGGCATTTGTTAGGTTATTTGTTCTGGTATTTTAATGTGCGGATTGTCTTTTGAATAAATTCTTGGTTTTCTGTATACATTTTTTCTTGTGTGGATATTATTTCAACGCGTCTTCCGTTGGTTGGTTGGTTGGTTGGTTGGTTGGTTGGTTGGTTGGTTGGTTGGTTGGTTGGTTGGTTGAATCTCCGACGGCAATCGCGAAGCTCCACACACGCACATGTGTACGGCCTGATAGCGAGGCAAAAAGAAGCGTGAAGAGACCGTATTGACGTGTTTGTTGTTTTTTTTTTAATATCTTTGTAACGCCTACGCATTTCTGCTTTGATTTTCCCAGGAGCGTTAGTGATTGGTTGGCTTTTGTATGACGTTAGTTGACCAAGTGAGTTATGTCCGGGTAATAAAAGTATGTATGTGAAGAGAGAGAGAGAGAGAGAGAGAGAGAGAGAGAGAGAGAGTTTCCCGTCATTCTATACGTATAAAGAGGAAAGGGTGTATCTCAATACGTTTTACTACTAACCATCACAATGTAAAACCCATCTATGTATTGAGTAACTTTATCTAGGATGTACGTGGTGGTGCAGTGGATATCGGCTCCGAACGAGAAATCGAAGAGCCGAGTTCGAATTCCAGTTGAATTCCTTGCATTCACTTACACACAAATACCCTTGGGAAAGGTATTAATCCGTCTCTTCTCTCCAGTTATGTGCAAAATAACAGAACATATTGGGTTTTATAGCCTTGGTTGGCAACCAGTCTACCGCAGAAAGTAATGATAATGAAAGGATAATCTTCTGCCCAGTCAGTCATGTCTCTTTCGAGATATGATCGCCCAAAGCGTGTATCACGTATGGAACTTAACTGACTGACATTTATCTAAGAACTGGTTTTAACCTGTGAAAATTTCACGATTTTCTGATGTTAATTTTCTGATCAATCTACTTAATTCTTCAGTTAATGATTGAGAAAACTCAGGGTGAGTTCTTTGACAATAAACTATCCGTAGAAATTCCCCTACCGCATCGTTAAATATTCTGAGCCTAACAATTTTAACAAAATATTACAATAGCATTAAATAAGATTAAGAAAGATGGACGTTATTTTAAGAAGTAAATCTGTACAAATGGAAATATTTGAAATTGACAACATTTCCATTTCACTAAAACAGTCGCTAAACAGTTCTATCTTCCCTTCTTTTTTTCATTCATTTTCTCACTGAAACGAAATAGTGTTTTTCCCTTCTACCCACGCGACCAAAACGAAATAGTTCATTATTTAAATATGAGGTATTTGCAAACACTTCTATTTTTCTTTCTTTCTTTCGTTTTCTGACTAAAACCAACTAGTGTCTTTTTCCCTTTGCCCACGCTATCAAAACAGAATAGGCCATTACTTATGAGGCATTGGCAGGGAGTAACGGTCGTGCGAACTAACGAAGAGAGCGAGAGGGAAGGTCAATCCTAGTTTTAATGAGATGTTTTCTACTGAATTCCGTTACAACTGGTAATCTCCTTTCATTCACAACATGATTTGAATCCACCCACGTCTATTGAACAGGTGAAGAGGTTCATCCCTTGTTCCCGGTTTAGGATGTGGTTTCCGGCTTTCTCTTTTCCAATCTTTTCACTCTGACGTAGCCCCCTGCACATCAGTGGCATTACCGCCTTGCTCGGGGTGATATGATTAAAAAACAAAAACAAAAACAAAACAAAAAAAACACAGCCGTCTTCTTCTATGTTCCGTATCACATCAGAACCTTTATTACAATCATGGCTCTCTACAGTTTCCTGCCGTTTGCAGCTCTCAATAAATTTTGTCTTTTTGTTATCTGTCTTAAACCTTGTTCCATCATCCATTTACTCAAGATCGCTATGTAGGTTAAGCTCGTTTTCTCGTTCCCTCTTGCATTCAATCTCTAGCATGAATTCCTGTATCATCACCAAAGTTAAGCAACGCCAAGCCTAGTCAGTACCTAAAGGGGTGATCACTTGGAAATACCAAGTGCTGTGAGCTTGGATGTACGGATGGTATAATGGATAATGGCTCGAAATTGTTAATTGAAGAACCGAGTTCGAATTCCCGTTAGTTTCGTTATATTCATTTACGCGCAAATACCATTGGAAAAAGAATGAAACTCCGCATATGATCAGCTATACCCGATTTCGTTGTTTCAACTACGGCTTTTTGAGAGAAATGGAAAAAATTGTTAAGTGTGATTGGGTCATGAATGTGATAAACTAGGTATAGGATAGAAAGTGAAGACCAACTTCTACCCACACCTCTTTTGGCCATGAGCAGAGTTTGAGAGATACCAAAAGGAAAAGTGTTAAGAGCGACAAGGGATAGGGGTAAGTAGTGGTCCATGATCACCTACGTCCTAAAAGGACATGGCAAATAAAGAAAAAAAACTCCATAAACCAGCTACCTGAACTTATCTGTCATTGAATTGACTAACAACGTCATCTGTATTCAGAAACACTGATAGTGTCATCCTGATGTTGAGCTCAAACATGACTGTGTTGGGAAAAGCTGGACTTCATATCAGCCTCAGCTTGGAAAAATTCTACAGGCATTACCATTGGCGGTGATGTCATTAGCCGATAAGGCATTCATGGACATTGAGCCCAGTATCATCATAGCTAGCTTCAACGGCAACTCTATAACGACTATCTCCTCATATTCACTTACAAACTCTAGTGACGAAAAAAAGCAGACGCATTTCTATCAATGCCTCTCTTCTCCTGTCAGACTCTTCCCAAACCATTACGTCCTGATTATTGGTGGAGATATGAATACTCAGGTTGGTATCAGTACTGTATATACATTTGCACATCATACGTCCTCCAACAGAAATGGAATCTTTCTAGAACGATTTTATACAGGAAAATAATCTTGTCTACCTAACTATCAAATTTCAAAAGGAGACCTCAAAACAATGGATATTCACCCATGTCAATGGCACAAAGACCCAAGTTGATCACAACCTGATAAACAAGAAATAAAAGAAAAGTGCAATGAATTGCCAAACCTTCAACGCATTTCAGTGAGTATCTTCAGACCATCGTGTTGTTTTTCTTATCATCCGTCTAGCGTTAGATCTTGTCAGCTAGTTAAATATCATACGTGATACACGCTTTAGCGATCATGTTTCGAAAGAGACATGACTGATCGGGCAGAAACTTTTCCCGCAGTAGGTTGCCATTACTTTATGCGGTAGACTGGTTGCCAAACAAAGCTAGTGAACCCAATATGTGTTATTTAACCCATACGT
The DNA here is from genome assembly GCA_037127315.1 of Ascarosepion bandense. Classification (NCBI taxonomy): domain Eukaryota; kingdom Metazoa; phylum Mollusca; class Cephalopoda; order Sepiida; family Sepiidae; genus Ascarosepion; species Ascarosepion bandense. The sequence goes on from JBBBDQ010001584.1 coordinate 246,783, forward strand.
GGAGGAAAAAGATGAATTGAAACCTTTTCCAAGGGTATTTGTGCGTAAGTGAATGCAACGAATTCAACTGGAATTCGAACTTGTCTCTACCAATTTTTCGTTCCGAGTCGATATCACTGCACCACTGCATACATCCACATTAGAGCGAATTAGAAAACCAATCCGCCTTTCCACCGTATGAATGATTTCTTCTAACAACAGTCATCTCAAAGACCACTACACTAATGAAACACAGGAATACGTTTGAAACACTACAAACAAATGCCGAGGAACCATCACCTAATAGTTGTAAAATATTTCAGAAATATGATTGACATCAAAGGCAGAAAACACGAGCAGTGGCCGACAAAAGTGTGATTGACATCAAAGACGGAAAACGCGGGTAATGGCCGACGGGACCATGATCAACATCAAAGACAGCCGGCTTGAAAGGCAATGGCCGGCGAAGATAATTGATCGATGTGCCTGGCTATAGCTGACACAATTAAGCAAAAACCCGAGAAGGTCAAATGCGTGAGAATTTCGGGTTATATAAGAACGCAGAAAAGAGAGAAGAGAACTCCTGCTGGTTAACGACTCCCGACAACTCCCTCGTGTGTGCGTGATTCTCTCTGGCTACCCTCCACTAATCACAACCGCCACCGATGAAGAATACAAAATATAGGTTTATATTTTTATATATACTCCTTGTTCGTGTTTCTCGTTTGTCAGACAAGACGATCGTTATCGCTGGAGAACCAGGCATTATACATCAATACAACCTACAATAAATTTGTTACTTTTAATGAAAAGGCTGTTATTCTCTTAAAGCCTAAACATCAGCAACCCTTTCTTATTTCTTTATATTTCTCTGAAGCCTTCGATTCTGGTCATAGGGGGAAAATGGAGAATATCTTTCTGGCATATAGAGAGAGTAACTGTCATAATGATGCTGTACAAAAATGTCGAATTTTTGGTTAGATTCCCATACAATGACACTAGCCTCTTCGACATCAAAGTAGTGCTTCTTCAGGATGACACCCTTGCGTCTTTTTTGTTTGTTACCACCGTTGACTGCATATTGAATACTTCTCTCGACAAACATCATCATCTACGTTTTGCTTTATCCCCAAATCTATATACTGCAAAAAAAAAAAAAAAAAAAAAAAAAAAAAATTGACAAATATTGACAATGCTGATGACCTAACTATCACTGCATGCACCGTTATTCATTTCACAGCTCTTCTACATCATCTAGAAAATGCTTTCAACGATGTTGGACTGTTAATGCCTCTAGAACTGCATTCCAGGAGGAGGAATGGTAGTAGTGAGAGACGAGTTTCTAACTAGCGATGCCCATAGATTTAAAACTAACTTTTAAATTAGCATCGTTTTTTTTTTTTTTTTTTCTCGTTTTTGTCTCTAAGACAGTTGGTTAGTTGAATAGGCACATTTCACCGGTCACCACAAATAATAGAACCTGCTTTATGCAGATATTGAATAGGAAGGGAATAGTATTATGATAACGTAACGATAAAATGTTACAATTTTATTTAGCCATCCCCACAAAATCGATAAAATTTAGCATACAGTGATTAAAAAAAATATGCTTCAAACAAGGTTTTGTCGTAAAAATATTTATTATTAAGAGAAAGGATAAAATAATATTTTGAATATTAAATGATTTTTTTTGTAATCCTTTTTAGAACATTCGAAATTTTCATTAAAAACTTAATTTTCTTACGTCTGTGAAATTTCAGCGTCATTTTTTGCGGTGAAAGACATTTATTTTAAAATTCTTGCAAAAATTTAGTAATTTTCGAATTATAATGAAATTTTCAGGACTTATTAAAATATGAAATTATTTTAGAAATATTTTTTAGAAAGTCTTGGTAAAAATATTGTTAACATGTGTTTCATCACACATAATTTTATGAAAAGTCGAGAAATTCAGAGGTGTAATTTTTAGTGCCTATATTAGTAAAAAAAAAAATAATAATAATAAAAATTAAAAATAAAACAAAGCAAAAAATCTTTGGAAAATTTAGATAATATTTAATAATTTTTACAAAATTGTCCCCCGTCATACCGAAACTGTTCTGAATCGTAAAATAAAAAACACAGTAACATTTAAGACAATATTTAATTATAATTGCTTCTATTTGCTTTTATGAATAATATATATTAAAAACACTTGTTGATGAATTTTTACAAGATTAGTTTTCAATTATTATTTTCTTTTTAATTAAAATAATTTATAATGTTTTTGAATTCTTAAAATTCAGTTTCAATGGTGCAATCTTTAGTAAGTAAAACTATATTTACAAATCATAAATCTTATTGCAATTTACGTAGCCCGTATATTTTAAAAAGAATTTTGAATTGTTTTTGTATGATATATACCGATTTTCGTACGTACGTACGGATGACCATACACAATATCATCAGAAAATAAAAGCGACAGCTATAGCAAATTTCAAGCCAAACTTCTATAAAACTATTCTAATTACAAAAAATATGTTCTTAAATTTGTAAGATTACTAAAAATCTGTCAAGATAAATAAACAGCTACCGCCGTGGTAAAAAAAAAAAATGCATTTCTGCGATATTCTAAACTCTAAGCAAAAAATATTTGTTTCAAATCGGGTTATACTTTAAATTTAAAAAATTCTTTTTAGAAAAGTATATTTTATTTTTGGAAGATTTTTTAATAAAGAGAATCATAAACATAACAGGTAAAAATGGCGCTAAATTCTAGAAATCAGTTTAAATTATTCCAATCAATTTAAATTATCATTTTTTTACTTATTGAAAATATTTAATTTAATCTATCAGCTTGAAATTAAAAGTAAAAATTAAATTACTTTCATTTTAACCATGTAGAGGAACCTAATTATATATGACGTCTTATGATGGTACAGGTGAAAAAGTTTATTAAATTATTTTGTTGTTTGGGCTGAATGGAAAGTAGAAATCATTTATTGCAAATTGCAGACATCTGTAGTAAGGCGATATGACAGATGACTTTAGTCATCTGTGAATCATATAGCCAATTTCAGTTCAAAGTGATCATAAACAGAAAAGGCTTGTCGTTAATTTATATCAGGAACCACGTATTGATCCCTTCAAAAGAAACTAAAAATATTGTCTAACCGATTACGTGAGATATGTTGATTTTCTAAGCACCGATTAGATCTAGCACAAGGCCACAAGTATGGGGTACACAGTGAGGATCGAACTCACTACTCAATTGTAATGGTTCTAGCGAGACAAGATTGCTAACCGTTACACATCCTTGAGGTGCCCCTGTTTTCTAAGCGCAGCATAGATGTGGCACAAGGCCGAAAGTACGGAGCACCCAGTGAGGATCGAACTCACTACTCAATTGTAATGGTTCTAGCGAGACAAGCTTGCTAATCATTACACCACCACGAGGTATTCCATTACATGAGATAAGTCTATTTACTCTACTCTCCAACTAGAGCGACACAAGGTCGTTTTTAACGTGGAGTGCCCGGGCGGGCGAAGGAACAAAAATTCCCCAGTCTCCGCAACCGCCAGTTGAGCTGGTCCCGGTGACGAGCACCTGGTCCACCCCACTGCCGCAATGGGGTAGCGCGGCCGCGGGACACTGTTTCCTGGGAATGGGCATCAATCAGTGTATTTTTTCTCTGTTGCAACCCTGCCCTCGCGGACGGAGCTACACTCTATCTTCGAGGACAGAGACGCAACTGAGGGATGATTTGGGTCCCTACCCGACACAAAAATGAGCCAGGAAGGTATTAGACTGGAAACTGCGGACAGCTACATGTGTACCACTCGTGAAGAGCCACGGCATATTGAAATAACTTCTTTTGAACCAAAACTTTTTGAAAGGGAATTGTCTATTTTTCGTTTAATACCGGGAACCAAGTACGGATCCCTTCAAGAGAAACTTGAAAACTTGATCAACTGATTACATGTTATGCATAATGGTCGACACAAGACCTACGTATCTGAATAGAGATGGACATACCAGAAGTTATGGTGTCACTTAACGCTTAAGTCATTATAATAAATGTTTACTAAATTTTATATACCTATTTTTTAATCCATTGTCTAACAACTTATATTACAAAACGTTTCTAACAATGATTTGGTACAATACTCCTTTGTTACAGCACTTTATACAATTATTAAATAAATATTTACGATTTTAAAATTTTAACCTTGACCTTTAATGCTTACAAGGGAAACAATTCCAAGGGAGACAACTGTCATCGGCCGTCATGAAAGATATTTTTGAAAATCAATTTTTTTTTCTTGTGGATTAAGTTGCAATAATTTTGCAAGTAGATAATCTTCAAAATGGTTTGTAAATCTTTCACCTTCGCCATAGACTTTTAGGTTATGTTTTGTTGAAGATCATCTTCCTTTTCATTGGAATGCAGTTGGGATATTTTGTTCATCCAATATCTGGATGACTGGCACTAGAATTGGTAGCAGCGAAGGTCTTCTTCCTGATGGTAGATTCGAAGAAAGATCGAAATGATGAACACCCCACATTAAGCGCCGAGTTAGCAACTGTTATTGGACGATGAAGTTTCACATTGGAAACGATGATCACAGTCAGTGAAGTACCATACGTGATATACGTTTAGGCGATCATGTCTTTTTTGAGACATGACTGACTGGACAAAACATTTTCCTGCAGTAAGTTGCCATTACTTTCTGAGGTAGACTTGTTGCCAACCACGGCTATAGAACCCAATCTGCCTTGCTAATTAACCCATATCTGGAGGGAGAAGCTACGGATTCATATCTTTCCCAAGAGTGTTTCCGCGTATATGAATGCAACAAATTCAACTGGAATTCGAACTCGGCTCTCTGATCTCTCTTTCCGAGCCGACATCAACTACACCACAACGCACACCCGACACACTACGTTGCTGATTTATCAACGGTTATCAAGCGACGAAGTCTCACTGCCTAGGCAGTTTGAAATAAAGTGTTGCCTTTGTGTTTCATGACAAAATGAAAGGCTAATTCCTGGTTCCTCTTCTCTCTACCGGATCTCATCTGGACGTGTGTGACCATAGCTCTCCGCTACATTCAGTTAAACATTTCTGCCCTTTCATTAGACCAGACAACGTGCAGGCCAGAATAAGCATATATAAATATAAGGTTTGAAGGTATAACATTTACATTGTACGGACTGTTGTCCTCATCTTTATTGCCATATTTACGAAGTTGCGGGCGTTGTACGCCACGAACTTCTTCAGGTGATTAGCATTTTGAACTAAAATCCTTCATTTCGATCACTGGGGTATATTATTCTCGTTCTATGTGCCATGTTAATTCCGGATGTCTTAGTTACCTCCCTTTGAGGACTCAAGGACATATAGCCTAGTGGATGAAGGTGTGACATGACCCAAATGGTCGTGAGTTCAATACCTGGCTACAGCAGTGGTGAACAAATAACTTAGAGAGTTGAGCTAAAGGGAGATAATTAATCACAAATCCTTTGCCAAAACTGATAAAAAGGAATTGTCAGAAACAAGCGCGCGAAAAACTCTGCACTTCAAAAATAACTTAACCAAAAATGTATTGTTAATGGTACTATTCTTAATTTGCTATAACCATAACTCGTTTTAACGGATAAAAGTGGTGAGTACCGTTCTGATAATGGCGATAATTTCTAATTCAGTCAGCTAAGTGCTATACGTGATACACGCTTGGGCGATCATGTCTCGAAAGAGA